>JAQGEP010000001.1:600000-753032 GCA_028476805.1 Acrocalymma vagum | reverse complement strand
ATACAGGATAGGATCTTGTGCGTTATTTGTGGGACGGGGTGATGTGATGATGGTGGTGGGGAGGAGGTTTTGCGTGTGCTGGGGGTGTTTGAGGGGGGTGGGACGTGTGTGATGTGATTGTGAATCACGTGATGGGTCTAACTAAATGGATGTGAGGGTATGGGAGTGATTATGAATGATGTAATGTGTATTAAGAGGTATTGGGGGAGGGTGATGTAGAAAAGATTACTATAGGTGCGCTTGTAAGCAATGAAAGGTGACCCTTGCAGGTACCTGTTGCACTCTCTTCGGTATAATTGCTTCATTTCGTTCAAATCGCAAGTAGGGTTTTATTGAAATCAGCTTTTCATTCACGAATGCTTGCTTCTATGTTTGTTCCTGCCTATTTAATCCTGAAATTCCCTACTGCTGTGGGCAGAAGCGGCAAATGATATTTCCTTATTTAGCGGCGTACCTCTGGGCCCAACATCGTGTCTGTGAACGGCTAACAAGGTCATAGCGGAAAATACTAAAACTACTCAATGGACTTTTTAGTTTTTACTGGGAGTGATCATATAGCCGGTATATAACTCGTTCTTATCAGATGAGGATAATGTTGCTCCTTCATCACTTTGCCAATGGTTTAGTGGAAAATTGACTGGAGCAATTGCCTTGAGGTGCAGTTGAATACATGCTTTTTGAATGTTTCTTGGAGTCTTTCGTCTCCCCATGTTTTGAATTTGAATGCTGGTCCTCGAATCGCACGATAAAGTGAGGATATTTGGGAATACTTCGTACGCAATAAGTATTTGAATTGACCAACAGAAAAACGTACACATCAGAGATTTCGGAAATGACTGCTTGCTGTGTTAAGAAACAATAACTCGCGCGCGTCCCAAGTTGAGCACTCGTCTATAAGGTGTCTTCGCGTTCCCCTCACGCTGCAACCCTACTCGAACAGCTGGGAGATATGTTCCACTCAATTTATAGCTGTGAGTGATTTCAGAATCAACCATAGGCCCAATTGAGCTGATATTCCCTTCCACATAATTGCCAGTTCCTTCAAAATCCCACTCTAACGATGCAATCTGTCCGGTTGATGGTGGAGCCTCGGCATGCATCTTGAATTTCACGGACTGGCCAACACGGACTTCTGTATGATTCTTCCCACCAATAGTCAACTCAACGACTGGTTGGAACCCGTAACGTGAGGCAGCGGTTGCAGGGAGGATAACTTGGCCATCCTGCACCGTATACTTAGTTTCGTTGGGAGGTAGTTCGCCGCGTTCAACCCAAGCACTAAGGTCATTCAGCAATTGTTGGTAGTTTCCTGTCCAGTCTATGATCCGGCCCGTCTGATTCTGTGGGATAGAGCCCATCTGATGGTCCGCATTATCTGCGTAGTATAACCGGAACTTAGCATTGAAGTCTTCGCCCAGAGCTTTTTGGACCTGGCTCCGGTACCAGTCGGCGTGCCAGGGGAAAGCATCATAGTCCAGAAGATTGTCCATTACGATTAATTTACCAGTAATGTTTCCGGTATGAGTTCCGCCACCACTTGATGACTTTGCGATTGTTGGCGCCAATAGAGTTGAACGTTGGGGATAGCGGGGTTGTCCGCTTGCGTCCCGGAGATAGTCATAGCCATAGAAATCGCGACTGGTGGGGACTTGGTGGCGATAATAGCTATGAGCAGCGAGATGCCATCTGTTATTGATTTGCAACTGCGTGCCGTTTTTGAGGGAAGCAACTGTTGTTTGATTACTGTCTTGATAGATGACTACCTGGTTCGTTTTTAAGTCCAGTGCTCCTGTGAAAAAGCCAGACTCGCCGTCTTTGGATATAATGTTGAACTCGAGGCCACTGGTATCAATGGATGGCATTGTACTATTTAGCTTCACTCCGGTAGTGACATTATTTGGCCCTAAAATTACTTGCTCCACTGTGGCATTGAAGTGAACGAGACTATTCCGGATTATCTCACCAAGGGGAGATTGTTCTGTGCCTAAATATCCCGGCTGAGTCCAGAAGTCGTCCGAATAGGTTGGATCAGCTGCCTTGATGCTGGGTATTGCGATTAGTCGTATAGTATCCCATAACCCGACACCGGATTTGTACGCTCGATATTGCAATGCGCCGTCGAAATTTTCCAATGCCCTTAGTGGCACACCCAGAGCAGTGACTTCCGTCAATACCGCGCGTTCTACCTCGTTGAGAACACTGAATGGATTTCCACTTCCACCAGGGCTAACAGCGTCGATGAGTGCAGCCTTTTTTGGCCCCAGCACAAGGGATCCGAGAGCACGAATACACCAGTTGTTAGGAATGCTAATTGTTACCGCCTGAATTAAAGCTATGGCCCCATCCCAAACGCCAAGTGTGTTCTCTATTGCTCCGATTGTTGTGTAGGAGCCGCCACTTCCGCCATATAGATAACCATAAATCTGGCGAGAGGAAGATTCTTGATAGTAGTCCCGAGCGATCTTGCGCGAAAGCTTTGCAAGGGCTGCGTCGGCACGGTATCCCAGGCTTCCCGATGCTTGGATTGTGTAGGCTCCACTATCTGCGCCGAACGCTATGGCATGGGAATCTGCAGTCGAATTTTGCGTGGGATAGGTAAGTTGGAAGAAACGGCCTTTCCAGGCTGCTTTTTCAGGAAGGTATATGTTGAAGTCTATGCTTGTTCCATTGAAGTGGCCAGCGACCATACGGTAGGGGAAAGTACCATTCTCGTCTTTTTCTAGGTCAATGATTGGAGTGTCGTAACGGGGATCAGTACAATCTGCGGTAACCTGCAGAGGCCCATTTGTCCCTAATGTTTCGCAATTCGCGGCCGAAGTGGGTGTGGCTAATAAAGATACCAGGACCGCCAGGTATAACTTTGCCACATTATGTAACCTGATATCTTTCATCAGTAAGACTTCAACCTTTATCTATGGCCGGTAGCTGCAGATTTAGTATATGTGAGTGGTAGGTACGTACATCTTGAGATATGCCGGGCCAGTGGTCAGCCTGTTTTGGAGTACGGTGGTTCGAGATTTTGATTTCTTATCTTTTCCTGTTCTACTTATACTGTATACGACCGTGTCTCAATATAGGCACGAAGAGCGAGTATGCGTAATGGTTCTTTTTAATCTCCTTGGCAGGTGACCATTTGGCCACATGAACAATGTTCTATTTCTAACTTATTACGATCGTTGGACAAGATGTGCTTGGTGGAGCTGAATACAAGGCTGTGTATATACGTTTAATGCATACATGTGAAGGTATGTGCATCCTTGAGAGCCAATCATTTATTTTTCGGTTTTCAAAGTGGGTCCTAGTAGCGCTGCTATATGGCGAGGCATGGGTTCTCGAGGTGTATGCCAAGACCGTATAGCCTAAGAGAGGCCGTATTCTAAGAGGGCTTGGAGCCTAAGAGAGACGGACGCGTCCGCCTGGTCATGTTTCTGTAAATTTACAAATGTAGTGCGTTCTATACAATTTGCCCATGATGGTGATCATTCCTAAATTCCTCACGCTTAGTGACTATGACTTGAGCGGAGAACATGCCCATACCATAGGGAAATACGCAGACTTGCTTGGCTCCAACTATGGGCTTGGTAGATGAAGAGAATATAGAAAATTTGGAACTTTTGAATCGCAAGTAAGGTGAACAAAAGAATGCAAAGCTGAGCATTCACTAGCTACAAGATATTGGAGTTCCGATATGAATTCATACTGCTATAGAGTACATGCATTAGCTCAAATACTCAACTGGAGTCAGACAATCCATCAAATTCAAATGTCTGAGAGGCATTAATATCGTTTTATGAATGTTCACAGAAATGTTAAGCCATTTGCGACAATCTTACCCACTTGTTTTCTGCTGTCCGACCAGCTATCCATGCTAACTCACCGCGACAGATGAACCTCGCTATCACCTCGTTTGTTCGCATTTTCTGAACACAATTTCATTCAACCAAGTTCTATTGTCCGTTGCAAAAGTTAAGAGGGATCTTGCACATGGTTGATTCCAAGATGCAAAATTGAGAAATACCGCTGACTCGAAAATGAAACCTTTGTTCACAAGTTTCCTACGCAAGAGCATTTCTTCAGCTTACTGAAACCCACACTGAACGTGACATAGCAAGAAAAAAAAAGAGTGTGAAGCTTGGAGTAGTTTTGGAATTGTTAATAATTAGTGAGAATGTAGTCGTTAGACCTCTAATAAGTGCCGGAAGAGAAGGAAAGAAGCCCACGTATAAAAGGATATGCCTATACACCAAGATGCAATGAATTGCCGCTCTCTACCGTTGAGAACTCAACGAAGATTTGTCGCTGAGCGCCTGCTACACATCGTCTAATGATACAGACTACCCCTCGTTCTCTCCGCAAACTGAGTCTCATTATGCAAATGCTGTGTAACCTCCAGCGTAGTAATGACATGATCATAGCTCAAGTTCTCATCCTTGCGACTAGCTAGCAATCGAGCAATCTTGAGAATATTCTTGATCTGCCGACCATTCATGTTCATGCGCGCAAGCTCGGTGAGTTGCTGCTTTGAGACGGTATGTCCTTGCGTGGATGATTCTAGGAAGTTCTTCCATACGGTCTTGCGCGAGTCGATGGATAGTTCTTGGTAGTCAAGGGAGATGTGGATGCGAGATTGGAATGCTGGGTCGAAGGTTTGGACGCGGTTCGTGGTAAGGAACATTGTGCCTGGTAATTAATGTTAATATTGTTATTTTAAGATAGCATGTGTGGTCAACATACCTTCGTAATACTCCAGTACCCTGAGGAATATTGACACCAGTTTGTTCCTCTCTAGCTCGTGAAGCGATCGCTGCTCTAAGAACACATCTGCTTCATCAAGAAGAAGAACTGCATTCCAGCGACTACACATCTCCAAGATGTCTTGTAGTTTGGTTTCGACTTTTCGAGGATCGAAGCCCAGATCTCCAGCACTCATCATATACAGTGGAACTTTCATTTCTTCGGCCACCGACTCGGCAGTGAGTGTCTTTCCGACTCCAGGAGGACCGCAAAGCAAGACGATCATGCCACGGCCCTTACCTTCGATCACATCGTCAAAGGTCTCGCGGAATTTCCGTTGAGATTCTGTGAAGCCGAGAATAAGTTCTTTCTGGTTCTTAGGTAACACCAGCCTGTCGAAAGCATCTTTTTGCCACTCAATATCCTTGACGCAATTGACAAAGAAGTTGAGCCACATCTTGTTCTTCAAACTGTAGCCGCGAAGAAGTGGCGAGCAAATCAGTTTCTGTTCATTCGTGAGGGGAACTTGTCGCGCGGCATCGTCCTCATCTGCAAATTGACCATCAAGAGGCATTCCGCTGTCATCGCCATCATAGTCATCCCCATTCTCACTATAATCACCCGGGTCGCTCTCGGCATAGCCACCATCGTCAACCTGAGTATTGTTATGCGCAGGTTCTTTTTGTGTCAATGGTGCCATGAAGATGGCGTAAGTAGGGTTAAACCGATTCCATCCATATGTATCAATCACGATTCGACCTTTGACATTGTACTTGTCCTTTGTACCGAAAGCGCCATGTCGCCACGCAATCCCATGATATGCCCTGTAGTTGGGACCAGCAAGTATTTCGGCCTTTGCTCCACGCTCAATGAGTCGAGTCCGAAGTGCTGGTGCGTCATGATGGTACTCTAGTGGATAAACCCGAAGCTGGCTGATGTGCCTTGTGCCGCTGTATACTGATATTGATAGATTGAGCTTATTGGTTCCGAATTTTGTACCGTCCCAGTCAACGTATTTGCAGGTGAGCCAAAAGCAGGGTACGCCTTTTGCGTCTTGGCCGTACCGCGTTTCCACCAGAGTCATCGCGGTCTCCTGTCCATCTTGCCTCGCAAAGATGACAGCACCTGGCTGGAACAATGTCCACAGATAGTCGTACGTCATCACTCCTTTGCTCTTCATGTCTTGAGATGTGTCAATGAGGGTTTTGAATTCCTTCACTAATATATCTTGTAGAAGCTCGGCGTGTGTTTTTGTGGTTTTTGCGTCCTCAGTATCCTCGCCGAGTTGGGCAATGGCATCTTGTAGCTCTGTCCATCGATGAATCAAAGGCTCAAACTTGCCAGAAAATTCAAGACGGTTGAGGCCAACAGTGATCCCGGGATAGTTCTTCAGAACGCCAGCGAGAAGCTTTTTGAGCAGAGGGCTCTGAACAACGATAGAGTGAATAGCAAGAACTCTCCTGGGATCATTATAGACCTTGACGTTTCTAACCAGGAGCGCCCACTTGGCTGTCTCGTCATTTTCTGCTGGATTGCCAATATCCTCGGGGGGTTTGTCCTGCCATTGATATCGACCTTTTTTATCTTCTTTTCCTGAGTAGAGATCCTTGTGACCGTTCTTCATTCCTGGTTCATAGTGCTCTGAGTCGCTGTCCTCTTTCTCATCACTGTTGCTCTCATCATTGTTGCTCTTATCACTGGAGTGCCCGTTGAGTGTAACGTTTTTCACACCATTTGTGATAGGCTTAACTTCATCCTCATCCTCGGATTCAGAAGATGAGATTGATTCTGATTCAGCGCATACAGCTTGTTCTCGCAATTGCCTCTCTAGCTGAAGCTGCAGCTCCCGCTGTAGCTGCAGCCTCTGAAACAGGCTCTCTTCTGTCGGTGAGTCGCACATTGTTGTATTTGGCTGTGTGCGGATGATCGGATGTGTGTAGAACCAGAAACAGGTCAAAAGCTCGAGGACACCGTTCTTCAGTCAATGGGGGTTACCTGGTGGGCTGATGTGTGACGGAAGGAAGTGAGGGGATGAAGACGAGGACCCTGGGCTTTTTTTTTTTTTCGCCGGCTCACAAAACCAAGAAAGGTTGAGATGGCAAGTGAAGTGAGATGGTGACGATTTAAAAGCAGTTCCCACAGGTGAGACTTAAATCCGGAGGCCGCTTTGCTGCCTGGCCTTTATTGGAGCACTGCGGGATGGGCAAGTACCAACTAGGCGGTAGAAGAGTGAGTGCAGCCTAGTTGTTGTCAACAGCTGAAGAAAAAGGGCTCGCCGCCTTTGATTCCTAGGCACGTGTTCTTCAGAGAAGCGTGGCAAGTCCATGGCTGGTTGTGCTGCAATTGTGAGTGGATGGCTGTACCAAGCATACAGCGTATGCTGCATCGATGACATGCCACGTTCAGTTGCACAAGCTTTGATTAGGATCTGTGGCGGTGCAAAATGCAAAGAGCTTTGAGCACTCGCCGTTCTGGCACAGAATCACCTTCATCATCATCAAGGCATACGTGGTTGACTCACTGCGAGATATTGACTTGTCTTGGCCTCTGAAAGGAAGGTAGCAGCGATCAGGCAACCGCCAGGAGTGGATCGCTGATGCCAGACCGCGTTGTGCAGCTTTCTTCCTTGCTGAGAAGATTACCATGAGCTATGATGATTTTGGTGGGGACGGCGTGTAGCGAAGCTGAATTGCACAAAATTTGCATAATCATTGTGCATATCAAGGAAGAGAAGAAAGGAGTGTAGGGCGCAGGATTCTTGAGCTTGACGCTCGCTGTTTGTTGGAATAAATCGGTTGCAGGGACCTCTCCAGTCCTAGTAAATGTTGGAGAAAAGCACCAGCCTCGTTCTCAATTCTCATTTCAAGAAACCAAAATACGTCTCGTTTGGGCGATTCTATATTCTATCTCGCGCTGTGGGTTGAAGTGTCGATACATTAGTCAAGTAGCTGAGGCTGGCTGCGGGCGCCTGCTGTGGGTGGCATCAGTGGCGTCTGGCGTCCAGACGTGGCCGTGCATCTCGGTGCTACTCTTTTCTCCCCCGCGACATCGGACGTCGGCGTTTGGGACCCCCCACTATCCTGGGAACATTTTTTGACTCCGCCAGACTCGAGCAGCCTCCCTTTCTTTCCTTGCGCACCCCGCAACCTCTGCAGCTTCACAAAGTTGCCCTGCCCTGCTCTGCCACCATGACGACCATCATCAAGGTCCCGTGTTCGTCAGCGAACATTGGTCCCGGATTCGACGTCATTGGCCTTGCCCTAAACCACTACCTCGAAGTCCAGGTCACAGTCACACAAAAAGATTCTTCTGAGCATTCGCTCAATTGCAAAATCACATACGAAGGAGTAAATGCAGAATCCGTTCCTTTGGTCGCCGAAGACAATCTCATCACGCGCACCGCCGTCTACGTCCTCCGCTGCCATGGCATTCGCGCCTTCCCCGCCGAGACACACGTCCATATTAAGAATCCTATACCACTGGGACGAGGTCTAGGCTCATCGGCTGCTGCTATCGTCGCTGGTGTCAATATTGCAAATGAAGTGAGCAACTTAAATCTCTCCAAGGCGAGGATGCTAGATTACTGTCTCATGGAGGAGCGCCATCCGGACAATGTTGCGGCCGCGCTGTATGGAGGATTCGTCGGTACTTACTTGAATGAACTCTCCCCGGAAGACACTGAGCGCCTTGAAATTCCATTGAGTGAAGTACTACCGGAACCTGCTGGTGGTGTCGACACAGGCCTTCGTCCTCCCGAGCCGCCGCTCAATATTGGCCATTATACGAAATTCCAATGGTCGTCTGCCATTAAGTGTATATGCATTATCCCGCAGTTCGAAGTCTCCACGGCCAAAGCACGGGCCGTGCTGCCAGAATCTTACTCGCGCAAGGACGCCATTTTCAATATGCAGCGCCTCGCTGTTCTTACTACAGCGCTCGGACAGTCACCACCCGACCCTGACATGATCTACACGGCTATGCAGGACAAGCTTCATCAGCCCTATCGCCGAGGGCTGATTCCAGGCCTTACTGAAATCCTGCAGTCAGTTACCCCTCAGTCACATCCAGGTTTGCTCGGTATCTGTCTCTCAGGAGCCGGCCCTACTATTCTAGCCCTTGCCACAGAAAACTTTGACGCGATCGCAAATCATCTATTGGACGAATTCAAAAAAGAGGGCATCAACTGTGACTGGAAATTGCTAGAGCCTGCTGAAGATGGCACAACTGTTATCCGCCCATCAAAGGCTACATTGCTACAACCTGAAGAGGGGCTGACTTATGCTTCCTCGGGAGTCAGCATTGACGCTGGAAATGAGCTTGTCAAGCGCATAAAAAAATCTACTGCTCTCACGAAGAGGCCCGGTGCAGATGCAGAGATTGGTGGATTTGGTGGTCTTCTCGATTTACAAGCAGCAGGTTACTCGGAGCCACCAATTCTCGTGGGAGCAATTGACGGCATCGGAACCAAGGTCAAGATTGCATTTGAAATGGGTAAACATGACACAGTTGGCATTGATTTGGTTGCTATGAACGTAAACGATCTGGTTGTTCAAGGCGCCGAACCCCTTATGTTCCTCGACTACTATGCCTGCAGCAAACTCGATGTAGAGAGCGCCGCTAGGTTCGTCGAGGGCGTGGCCAACGGCTGTCGGCAAGGCGGTGCTGCTCTCGTCGGTGGTGAGACAGCAGAGATGCCTGGTATCTACAAAGAAGGCGAGTACGATGCGGGCGGTGCAGCCATCGGTGCCATTAAGAGAGGTGCCACAATACTGCCTGACACAGCAGCCATGCAAGAAGGAGACATACTCCTGGGTCTAGCATCAAGCGGGGTTCACTCCAACGGTTTCTCGCTTGTCCGGAAAATTGTCGAGAAGAAGAGTCTCTCATTCCATGATACTGCACCTTGGAGTACCACTGAAACAATAGGCGCCAATCTCCTTACACCCACCAGGATATACGTTAAGCCATTACTAGCTGCAGCACGGAAGGGTCTTATCAAGGGTATGGCCCACATAACTGGAGGTGGTCTGCTAGAAAACATCCCTCGCATGCTCCCAGACACCCTTGCCGCAGAGCTTGACGCAAAAGCATGGCCCGTTCCGGCCGTGTTCAAGTGGCTAAAGGAGGCGGGCCGGCTTGAGGATACTGAATTTTGCAGGACGTTCAATACTGGTCTGGGCATGGTGCTTGTAGTAAGCTACGAAAATGCAAGGACTGCAACCGAAATCCTGCAGGAGTACGGGGAGCAAGTGTATACCGTGGGTACACTGGTGAAGAAGACTGGGGAGCAATGCACAGTGCGCAACATGGAAGTGTGGGGATGAAAATGATGCAATTCGCGTGTTCACATCCTACATGTCCAGAATTTCCATGATTTTGATGCTACACACAGAGTGACATCTGGACATTCGCAATCGTTTTGTCGAGCATTGGTAGGGCGGTGTCAGTATTGGTGGGTCCGACCAAACGATAGGACGATGGTGCCGCTTGAGTGGTTCTTGCTGTTGCACAAGGATGTTCGAAAACTTTTTTGACAGTCCTTTGGAGACTGAGTCTAGGTTAAGCAAAGGGTTACCTATGCAGCAAGTTTGACGGCACGGTGCGGGCTCATATGTAGCAAATGCGGGAAAATCTCGACCATCAATCGACCACAGGCATCTAGTTCAGATTAGCTGCATCGGATCAAACCGCACTTCCGCACAGGCATCAGTCCTGCTGGGAGCGGCCTGTGGTTACTTGATCGAGTTTAGAGTAGCCACCGGTAGAACTGTTCCAAGCGTTACAGCGTCCTTAGCGGAGTCCGAAAAAGATAAGGCTTTTCTACTCTTTCACTCGTAGCAAGATCCGACTGTGATGTTTCTAGTTGCCCAATCGCAAGGAGAGTTGAGACTCGTAGGGGAGAGGGGAAAGAAAGGAAGTTGCCGGAGGACTATTTTTATGCTCGTAACAAAGAAGAGGTCAAACCATAAGAGTCATCATCATCAGCAGCAGCAGCAGCACCAGGACTATTGAAATGCGTCATGGCTTTCGGAATTGATGGCAGTCTGATGATCGAAACGGGACAATGGGCAAGGGAGCGTGTTTGTAAGGCAGCCGCTAGAATGCCAAAAGGCTTCTGGCTGTCTGGGCGAAGGGCGGAGGGAGTTTACGGCTGGGTGCTGGTGGACGGTGTTGGTTGAGCAAGACAGCTGTGGCTGCAGCAGGGTGCAGCGTGGCGTGCTTTTTTTGTGGAGAATTGGGATGCAAGACGCGTTGCGGTGCGTTACACGGCCCAGCGCGCCGGCTGTATCTCATCCGGACGCTGTTACGACGATGATGTGAGGTGGTGGTGATTCATGCACTGCACAGGCACTGGATTTGCTGGATTTGCTGCCAGAGACGGAGAGGACAGGGCCTCGCAGGAGGCTCCGGAGAATTGAGTGGACTGGAAGGGGACGTGGATGGCATGGCCAAGTCATTTGTAATAGATTGAGGCCATGGCGAATCGAGAGCGGTAGGTGGGCAGAGAGCAGCGAGCAATATCAAAGGCCGCTGCGTTGGTTTTGTTGAGAGTCCACATGTGAAGTGGCAGCAAGCAGAGTTGGTGGGCTGGCCGGCTGGTAGGCTGATGGTGTATAGGCAGATAAGCCAGGACCGCAACTTGAAAAGCAGTTGGGAGAGGAGAACGAGAGGAGTGCTGCTCAACAAGGTAGCTGGCTAAGCTGGCTACTCTGGCTACTGCGAGTAGGAGACGGGCTCGCGTTGTGTGGACTGGCAAGGAGCCTATCGGTGTTGAGCATTGCTGAGCATTGCGCAGAGGGCTGGCTAAAGCCCGGCCAAAGGCCAGAAGAGATACTGCCAGAAACGCTGCGACAAAGTCCCACAAGTGCGCTCTGCTGTGAACACTCTGTCGTCGATTGCAGTCCATCCACAGCTGGCCGTGCGCGCCACGAATCACGAATCGCCCGTCGCCGGCCTCGATTCGCCCCAGCGCAACAAGCCCCAAGCCCCAGTGCGGCGGACCGTTTCCCAGACTGCTTTGCTCTTTTTTTTTTGTCTGCGCGGTCAAGGTCAAGGTCAAGGTCAAGGCGCGCATCCGATTTTCTCACGCACGCCCACTGCCCGCCGCTCCTTGCAGCCTTCTTCAACTGCTCCCCTGCCCTCCGCCTTCTTTCCTTTCCTCCTTTTCTTTTTCAACATGTCCCCGCCCTCCCTCTCCCAACAACCCCCAAACCTCCCCTCCGCCTCGCCCGTCGAAGCCGACGCCACGGCCACCCATCCGCCATCGCACAAGCCTGATCCCACCCTCCAGTCCAATGCCTCCCAAAGAAGACTCGCCGCCACCGGTTCCTCCTCCACCGCCGAACTCGCCAGTCTTAAGATAAGGCTCAAGCAGGCTCTCCGCCAGTACCAGGACTTCCCCTCCCCGGGCATCCTCTTCGAGGACATCTTGCCCATCTTTGCCGATCCCGAGCTCCACGAAGGCCTTCTCCGCGCCCTCGAGCTCCACGTCTCCCAGACCTATCCGCAAGTCGACGTTGTTGTCGGTCTTGATGCCCGCGGCTTCCTCTTTGGACCTGGCCTCGCACTGCGACTTGGTGCTGCGTTTGTTCCCGTTCGAAAGAAGGGCAAGTTACCCGGTCCTTGCGAGACCGCCGAGTATGAGAAGGAGTATGGTTCGGATTTCTTCCAGATGCAGAGTGATGCAGTGAAAAAAGGCCAGAAAGTCCTGATTGTAGACGACATCATTGCCACCGGTATGTACTCGACTATCCACTACCAACGACTTTGTCCTGAACGAGAAAACATGTCATATTGACTCTATCCAGGCGGCTCTGCTTCTGCGGCTGGAACCCTCGTGAAGAAGCTCGGCGGTAGTCTGGTGGGCTACATCTTCATGCTTGAACTGGATTTCCTTAAAGGACGCGACAAGCTCGACGCCCCAGTCTACACTCTCCTCTCGAGCCAGGAGAAGGAGTGAGACTACTTCTAATATTATGGCCCATGAACGAAAAAAAAGCACAACGTTTTGAAGGATTTTGTTTCATTTCTCTATAGACGCTGCTTTGCATAGGAAAGGCGTTGGTCTCATTATAACTCTCCCGTGCGTAATATATTATGGGAGGGGCACGAAAGAGTTGAATTCTGGCAGTTGGATTGGCTATACTCTCTCCTCTTGTTGAATTGACGCAGCATTAGTATTGACGGTATATAGAGGGTGGCCTTGTGCTTTTTGGTTTCGGATTCAGCATCCATCAATCTACTTCTGACTGCAGTCGCGAAATTGTGAGAAAAATTTCAGCTACCCCTCCATCACGCCAACCGCCAATCGCCAGGGCGGTCAAGCGGCTGCTCCGTGCTCGGAATCCCCCACCTTCCCTTCCCGTGCGAGAGCGACAAAGATAGCCCGATTCGGAACTGTGTGTCACTACGCCGGCAATAGCCTCCGTTTCCCACCAAAACTCACTGACGCACCAATGCAGCGAGCTTTGCAGCTTACGTTGCTGAATCCCCTCAAGTTACGCCGCTCCACTCTAGTCCTTGTCTTAAAGAACCACGCCTGGCTGCCTGTGAAATTGGGATTGACCTCAAGGCCATTGACAACCACTCCTCCAGCCAAACTGCAATCCACCCGCATCATGTCCGACATCAAAAAGGTCTTCACTGCTAACGCCTGCCCACGTATGTGCCCCAACTCTAACCCCATCTTCCCTCATCCTCCTCAGTTCCCGTCGCCCCTAGCATCAATAAAATGATACATGAGCTCTTCTAATCCGATCTATAGCGGCTGGCCCTTACGTACGTCCACCTCTGTCCTTCATGTTTTTTCCTCCTTACAGCTCTTGCTCAATTGAGCAAGCGCTCCTTCCTCCCCGAACCGCTACCTTCTCCAATTACACCCCTCAATTGTCCCGCACTGCTGCCTTGCCCTTATCAGCCAGCCTATCATTCGTCCCTCTGACTCGGCTTACCGAAACGGGGTTGATGCTGATGAGAGCACGATAGACCCAGGCAATCGTTGCTGGCACCCAGCTCTATGTCTCGGGCCAGATCCCCGCCGACAAGCAGGGTAACTTGGTCGAGGGCTCCATCGGAGTCAAGACCCAGGCATGCATTGACAACATCAATGCCATCCTCACCGAGGCCGGCGTCGACGTTACTCGCGTCGTCAAGGTATTGTGGCACCATCAAAGGGAAGGGATAAGCCAACAGAATACTAATCGGTCCAGGTCAATGTTTTCCTCGATGATATGGCCAACTTCGCCGAGATGAACGGTGTGTACGAAAAGTACTTTGCCCACAAGCCCGCAAGGAGCTGTGTTGCCGTAAAGCAGCTCCCCAAGGGAGTTCCTGTCGAGATCGAGTGCATTGCGTTCATCGGTACGGCAAGCAAGCTATAGTGGCCGTATGTTCTATTGATGAGATTGCAGGTTGAGGAACCACCCGAACGTATTGTCGAGCATTGCCGAAAAGGACGAAGAAAAGTGATCGCAACTGTTTCGAATCCAACCGGGCCAAAAGAACAGCTATGTTAGCCTCCTAACCATAATAAAAATATTCGTACCATTTATGAACGTCACTCAGCAACCATTCTTCTGATCTCACCCATGTGTTCCTCATGCGCCCTGGTTAGCAGCGGTTCATGCACAAATGCGGATGTGAAAATCTCCACTTGAGCAGGCTTAATAGGTCCGGGACAAGTGGAAGATATTGCTTATTCTATAATCGCCTAATGGGGAGTCTGCGGTATATAAACTCCAAAGGAAACGGTGGCATGTCCAACGGCTGCATCGGCACAGATTTTCGTTCTTCACTTTTTATCTCTCGGCGACAAGCCAACGCGAATACTATGCTACTGGATCACCGGATCTTTGATTCGTTTATCACTCGCGGCAGTGTCACAGACAAGGTACCAAGGTCCTTGGTTTAGGGAAGATCATTGGTATTAATATCCGGTTAATCTGATACGACAATGTGGATCGCATTTCAACAACATCATACCCTCGACAACATGAACCACCTAACAAATATCACTCTCTTTTTCTTTAAAGTAACAATCAGAGGTGCTGGATTCTTGCCCTTGTGCCAATCACTTTCACTACCATGCCATCTCTCACCAGTATTGCTACCCTTAACTTGTTTCTCCTCTGCGCGCAGCACACTTTCGCATCGGTTGGCGTAGTGGATATTGATGATTTATTGCATTCGAAAGAAGAGCTGTACTTGAACTCCCCTAACCCAGAATCTCCATACTCTCCGTGGTCCCACAAGCCTCTTTGCGTGCATTCCACATCTCTCGCTGCGGTCGGCCAAAAGTACTGCGTCTACACGTCCAATACCACCGGCCCCAACGGCATCTCGCTCATCTTCTCCCCCTCCGCCGCCCGCAATGCCTTCCAGCACCTCAATGATAACCCGCTCGATAACTTTCTCACCCAAGCCGAGGCCGAAGTGCTGTTCTACAATGAGCCGCCATATAAAGTCATAAACATGGCGGGCAAAGGCAAAGGCGTGATAGCGACGCGCAAAATCAAAAAATTTGAGACATTCATGGTAGACCAGGCAAGCATTGTTGTAGACATGGACCTCGAGAAGCGACTTACCAAAGATGAGAATTTGAGGCTTTTAAAGGTGGCTGTGGATAGGTTGAGGAATCCGGGCATGGTGCGGGATTTGAGCGGTGAGCATGGAACCGAGGACGAGGAAGAAGAAGAGAAAGGGAAGGATAGATTCAGGGTCAATGCCGAAAAGAAGAGGAAACATAAGGAAGAAGAAGAGAAGAAGGAGAAGGCAGAGCAAAAGGTCGAAGGACAGCTGGAAGAAGATGTTATGTTGACGAATGCGTTTGGGAGCACGATAGTGGATGTTAGCAGTAGGGCACTTTTCCCGCTGATTTCGGTAAGTTGAGAGATGAGGCAAGTGTGTGGAAGTTGCGCATGGCAGTTAATCTTCGGGGTAGAGAATCAATCACGCGTGCCAGCCCAATGCATTTGTGCTCTTCTCGAGAGCGGGCATCTCGATGGCTATCAAAGCATACGAGGACATTGAGGAAGGAGAGGAGATTACAATTTCTTGTGAGTTTTACGACATCTTTTTCGCTCTCTGGCCAAAATTCTCTGCCGCCCAGAACCTCATCATTGCATTCAAACTAAAAAATGACCAGACCTCCTCCTCGGTCAAGCATACAACAAACGACAGCAGCTCCTCAAGAAGTGGGGGTTCAAATGCACCTGCTCCCTCTGCAGCCAACCCGAAGAGAAGAGAATGGAATCAGACATCCGCCGGGGCATGATCGAAGAGTCTGAAAAGAAGATCACGGAGTTATGGCGAGAGAATAAGCTAATGCAGTCAATCTCATTGTTGGAGGAGAGCATCGAGATGATTCAGGAGGAAAACATCTATCCAATGCTGACGGATGAATATGCCATGTTGGCCAAGATATACTTGCAAGCAGGGGACCGTGAAAAAGCTGAGGAATATGGGTATAAGGCGTTTGAGTTGTTGGGTGATTTGGGGTTTCTGGGTGTGGGTGACGAGAGAGAGGCATGGAATCTGGAGAGGATGTTGGCCATGATTGGGGAAAGGGGGGTGTATGAGTGAGTGGGTGTGGGCATTAGACATCAAAGGTGGACGATTTATGAATTCTTGTGATGGATAGAAAGTAAGGGGTTCTGATTTTTATCCATATTATATAGGGGCTTTTGTATATAATGACAAGGGGGTATTCGATCATTGCAAATATCGTCACCGAAATGAACACCAAACACCATGAAAGCCTCCCCCAGAGAACTTGAGTTTCAGGGTAGGTTTGCCACTATTTGAATTAGACAGCAGCCTCCCCAGTCGCCTCCTTCGCCTTAGCAACACCCTCATTATGAGTCTCATGGAAATGAATTCCAGGCTTCGCGCTCAACGCCTCGCGAATATCCCTAACCGACTTATCAGCCCAGCCATTGCCACCCATGTGGCTAAGCGGATACATCAACTCGTTCTGATCATTCAAGACAAAATCATCAATAGTAGGTGCAGCGCGGCTCATAATGATATCCAAGTCCTTGCGGATCTGCGTGCAGTAAGCATCGAGCGGCAAGTCATTGACATCGTCACCGAACGGATTCTCGATTTCCCGGCCGATGAGCGCGATGCCGAGGATGATGTAGGCAGCGAAGACGGACGCAGGGATAGTGACCCAGCCGAGGGACTTGTAGAGCTGGAAGGGAAGTAGAATGATGTACACCCAGGTGATTTGTCCAATGGCAATCGAGTACGCGATTGGCAAGGGAGTATTCAAAATTCTGTCTGTGCCTGTAAGCACATCATTCATGGTTGTCAGGGCGTTGAGAGATTGCGTTTGGTAGATGCTGACGCCGAAAGTGCCGTTTTTGTAGATCAACTTCATGTAGGCGGAGAGATGATTGAGGATTTCCAAGGGTAGGTTACCAAGGGGTACACGTGATTTCTTGATGATTTTGCGTGGGTTCGATTCAGCCATTGGCACGCCGAGGAATTGGCCCCAGGTCTTGATGGGGGAGGGCTTCTTCTTCTCTTCGGGCTGTATGGCGGCTTTGGCGTAAGTGTCAAGATGTCCGATAAGGTGTTGGAGGTCTGGGTAGTCTGCAAACGGCTCGAAGCGCAGACGATGCTTCAGCGCGACTGAAAACGCAGAGATGAGGTTCAGACAGGTGATCTTAGCTAGGAGGTCCTTTTTGCCGACTTCAGAGTTGGCGTCGTCGAGGCGCTCTTCGGCGTGGATCCAGATCAGTCGCGCGAGGTTCTGGGATGCAAGGGTGAGTTGGGCCCAGTATTTGCGGCCTTCATTGTAGCGCTCGTATGCGGTGGAGCTACGGAAGCTGAGGGCGAGACCAACGACGAAACCTAGGACTGTGAGGAGGAGTTGGTTGATGCCGACTGTATGCTTTCGTTAGTAGTGTTGGTGGATGATGATGAATATAGTTGTCCTAATTAGGAAGCGAGTGGGACTTGGGACTTGGAAGTTACATACGATTGTGGACGAATTTGGAAATGCAAGTTATAGCAGTCGACCAACCTGCTACGAAGAGTAAAGGAAGTATCATCTCGGGCGTAATGCTGCCATGGAGACGAAGGAAGATGGGCCATTTAGAGTGATGGTCAAGGTCTCGAGGTCCGACCTATGAAAATGTTAATTGCTGTCTCTGTATGTCTGATGATGGTACTTCAAATGAACCGAATAAATTTAGTAAGAGTGTCAACATACAAAGTAGTCATCAATATCAGTGTCGTCGCTCTGCTGTCTTTTCAATTGCGGTGTGGGCACCTTGACTCCATTGGAGCCGTTCGCAGCGGTCGTGCCATTGGACGCACTCGGTCCTGGCTGAACCTTTTCCGCCATTGTATCAGAGACACCGATGGTAGATATGGATGGAGAGAGAGGAGAGAAGTGAAAAGAAGATGGTGTGATTTGGAGAGAGGAAACTGGGCTCCCCAGGTGCTCATATTTCAGCTGTCGCGTGCGCCTTCACCTTCACGACCCCCCTGCGCCCACTCCGCTCCCAATGACGTCTAAAAGGCTAGATCCTTGTTCATCATGTTTGTATAGTCGGCGTGGCGCCCATGGTCTGGGTGCTCGATTCGACAGATGGTGAGCGCAATTCGTGCAGCCGAGTCCAATGAATCGGGGCAATGTAGCGGCAAGCGAAAGCATGGCCCAATTCAGATGCAAGCCGTCTTGGCATCGACACTCATGGCGCATCTAGATGTCGTGAAAGGGGGGGTAAAACCGGGCGATGCGCTGGCATATTGTGATTCCTTTGCCCAAATCGTGTGTTGGGCGACCTGATCCGTTGACAGCTTGTCACCCTGCTTGTCAAACGGCGATCGTACAGTAGGTATGTAAGCGGTAGTATGGAGCCTTCAGTGGCACAACGAAGGACAACATTCACAAAAGGACGCCCATTGAGATCACAGAATGGAACGTCACGTCCACCGCCCGCTCTCCAGAACGAAATTGAGACTTTGCAAACCGCCGAGTCTTGTTCAGGATAGGTTTCAAGTTTACAGAGCAGTGGTTTAACCGGTTTGGTGCGATCATTGCACGGCGATCATGTTGGTGCAAGGGGTGGGATGATGTGCCAAGCGACGATTTACACCGTACCAATGAGCAATTGGCCGAGCTCAATTACCACAAGCCCTAAGCTTCGGCTGGTACCTTTTGTTTCAAGTCTTGGTGTAGAGCTTAAGCTGGCTCAGGGACAGACAGTGCTAGCCTTCGGTGGCTCTGTCGTAGTCGCTCTAGTGATCGTCCGACGACTGTCAGTGTTTCAAAGCACAGATTTTAGGGAATATTGGTTCATTCTTGGTACAGATGGTTGACTCGCAAGAAATTTAGGCCCAATCACATGTCAACCAGTGGATTGCTACATCACATGACCAATCCTCCTACCGTATAATTAATGTATTTCCCTACTGCATTCTGACCCAGATATAGTTTGCTACTTGCTGTTTCGCCCAAGATGTATCCCATACGACTTCATCTCCTTTGGCGACTTCAGACTGCTGTAGTCAAGCTCTTTGTACAAACTCCTTAGCAGGGCTTGGATGCTTCAAAGCATTGAGATACCGCTTTGCATACTTCAGATGTATTCAGTACTCCTACGCTACCTATGTGGATGATGGAAATTGGTGGATCGGCCCCTGATCCGCCTGTGGTATCATTGATGCAGTCCCAGAACAAACAAGAAAAACAAACTCCAATTCCTAAAAAGAAACCTGGCCTACTCGGTGCGGTCCCTCTTCGCGACACCACCTTGCTGCTACCGCTGCTTGTCCTCGTTCTCATCCTGTCGCTCCTCCCTCTTCCGCTTCTCCTGCTTCTCCATAGCTGCCCCTCTTCGAATCTGGTCCTGCTTGTGCTGGTTTTGCTTCTTGTTGCTCCGACAGCGGCTCTCCAGGATGTGGGCTGCACCAATGACCTGCCAGAATTGATTTCCCTTGAAGAGATCTTCGCAAGTGCGCTTGGAAATCTAGGTCATGGGTTAGAATAAAATATTGAAGAGAAAAGCAATCTACTCACCCTGAGAAGTGAAGTCACGGAATGAAAGCGCTCCACAAAGGTCAGCTTCAAGGTATTGGCGATACCATCGCTCACTATCGCATCGTATATTGGCTCCGTCCATCCTTCTTGGTGCACCTTGATTATCGCGGTCTGATAAAAGAATTAGCTTAAGAAATGAAGGAAGGGTAGGTAGCGAAGACATACGAGCAGCCTCCAAGCCAACTTCTCCACCTTACGATCCGAAAAGTACGTGGCGTACTCGCCCCAACGGATCTTAAAGCTTGACGAAGTCGGGTTCTCTACGCATCCAACGTTGTTCCTAATGGCC
Organism: Acrocalymma vagum; assembly: GCA_028476805.1. Taxonomy (NCBI): domain Eukaryota; kingdom Fungi; phylum Ascomycota; class Dothideomycetes; order Pleosporales; family Acrocalymmaceae; genus Acrocalymma; species Acrocalymma vagum. The sequence continues at coordinate 732,957 of JAQGEP010000001.1, read as the reverse complement.
GTGACCAACTCTCGAATTAAGATTTTTTTGTCCTCCGCTGCAGTTGGAACGAAGTCGTCTTCGAGGGGCTCCCAAGCAAGATGAGTGTCAACCTCTTGGACCTCTTCGAAGCTGTTGAAGAAGAGACCATTGGACTCATCATAGTCATCTTTATCCTCTTCATTCTCGTCGTCATCGTTGTAGAATTGGACTTTGATAGTAGCCCTGCTAATTTCTTGGCCAGTTACCCGAATCTTCTTCCTGGCTGATTCATAGTCGTACGCCATCCAATCAGGGCGATCTTCATCCGGGGTTCGGAATTTGCGCTTCTTAGGATTTGGTCCCTTGCTGGACGATCCGCTCTGGTCTGGAATATCGGTGAGTGGAAGAGTACATGGTGTTTCAAAGTATGAATTCGTACCTGGAGCAATGCCCAACGCCTGAGGGTCCGGGAACAAAGACTTGAACTCTTCTGCAGTAATGATATAGTGGAGGTGCTCCAAGCATTCGAGGCTTAGGTTAGCTGTAGTGAATCCTACGCCATCTCCAGGGAGTTCGCCGAATACATTGTGTTCTAGGATGGGTTGATTCATGATGTCAAGTGGAAAGAGTTGGTCATGAGTGAAGGCTGAGAGATCAAGCTCTATGAAATTGAACTTTCCAATATTGAGCTCTTCGGCTCCATTCAGTGGGGTTGTGTTGCTGCTAGAAGACTGGGTGCCGACGACGGTCTTCTGGGAGGAGTGAGACATCTTGATCAATTGATTAAGGGTGATTTTTTGGAAATGTGAAAAGAGGCTTTGAAGCTTTGGAATGGAAATGGTGAGAAGGTAGTTGCTCGTGTGTGCAAAGATGAAGTACTAGTAAGTGTATGGTTGCAAAAGAGTGCAAAAGTTGAGGCTGTGAATCGAGGGTTGTTTGTAGGTGGGCGAGGCGACAGGAGGGGAATTTTACTACCGCGTCCTATATGGTACCGTGGTGCCTCTTGGCACTCATTCACTGCCCAAAAGGCATCATATTGTGATGGTGATAGTGGAGAAGTACCGTGCACTTCACCGCGGGGCAGGCTCCTCTGTCACTCCCCCACTACAACCCGAAGAGCTCGCTACAATAGTTGACCTATAGACTATTGACAGCTGTGAGTTAGTTTCTCTCAATTTCAGAGAGTTCAATGGGAAGAGAGCCTCAAGGGGACTACCATGTATGGTGTTGTTGACAAGGGATGTGAACTATTGTTTCCCAAAATCTGCCGTCTCCCCAGATCCGGACCATAGAAGACACTATAATGTTGCTAGATTTCATAATACACTAGCCACTCATTTCTGAATTCAATACATTTGGATTCACTTTATACGAAGGCACTGCTATTCATGTTTGTCTTATTTCAACCTGCGATTGTTGGATTCTATTGATAGAAAACTATAACAATAATTGGCTTGCAATTTGTTTGAATGGAATAATGACAACGGTTTTTACAGAGACTCATTGATATGAGCATGACTGTATCAAAATGTTGATGTCAGAGCCCGCCAATGTTAGGATTTCACAGCGAAGACCCGGAACGAACCTACATATTATTAGAAGTGACTCATACGGATGTGATGGCTACTCACCAGCCCACTCATTCAAGTCCACATATTTTAGATTCATCTTCATGTCTGCAAACATGCCTCCGTCAGCCTCGTTCTGTGGTTGGTAGTCTGAGGATTTGGCGGGCTCGCTCTGAGGTCCACAACATCCAGAACCTAGTCCTTCGCCCTCTTTGGCTTTGGGATAGATATTAAGATCTGCTCCTGCATCTATAATCAGTAACTGACTGAACCCTGGTCCTTTCAAACAAAGTTCGTAGTCTTCCTTATTGCTCGCACCTGCGACACATCCTACATATAGTGCAACGCTCTTTTTCATGTTATCTGTCAGGTATTTCTTCACGAGAATGTCCGATACAGCAAATCGCCCGCTAGGCTTGAGAGTTCGATGGGCCTCCTTAAGGACACGGTGCTTCTCAGAATGTGAAAGAAGGTTTGTAACATAGTTTGAAATGACAACATCCATGGAAGATGATGACAAGGGGATAGAAGTGATACGAGAGGAAACAAATGAGACATCTGTAGCATTTGCTTGTGCTTTCGAAAGCATATCCCGCACATTAGCTAAGTGTCTTTTAATCAAGCCTGTGAAGTAAATGTCGTGTATAGACAAATACTTTATCTCGTTCCTATCTATACCAACAACCTTCCCTGGCTTCTCCAACTTTCTTCGCAGCTAGGAAAACATCGAAGCCCACTCCGCATCCGAGGTCAACAACCAACTCCCCTTCCTTCAAGTTGGCCAGTGCAATCGAATTTCCGCAACTGAGTCCAAGATTTGCTTCTTGGGGATAGACTGCAGGCCTTCGGATGAGTATTCAAACGATTCGGCGACTGTTTTGCCATAGTTCCCTCCTTGTGCGCCGCGAGCTGTCGCGCTATAGCGTTTGTTGATGGTCTGGTAGAAAGTTTCGTCTGCCATGCCAAACTTGGAGAAGCAGCTGCGAGGGTTTCACAGTTTGTAGATAGCGAAGATATACATAGTCCCTGGGTTATAAATTTCAGAAATTGTTGCTCGATCAAGCGACTTTATGCTCGTGGGAGTGATTGTGCGGGGAGAGTTTGATATGTCCCTGCTTGCCTCCGGGTCGTGGATCTAACCGTCTTAGGAAGCAGAAGTGACCTGATTATTATTAAGTTATGCGGAAAGCGCAGACGACAATCTCAGCTCGACCTTTTGATTTTAAATATTTTGATCAATTTTATTCTCAGATTGGCTTAGCATCTTTTGAGACTATCAATCCAAGTCAGCTGTTCAATGTGATGGTAGGTTCCAGTCCTTCGAAGAATGCTGAATTTACATTGCACACACTGACATGCCTTTCCGTGCTAAACGCTTTATTCCAGAGTTGAAATCTAGCAAGCAATTCAATTCTCCCATAGATCAAGGCTCCCAAGGGCTTCTGGCAAATCCCCCACTCAAATTCTCTGCCACGCCATCCTCGCGCACCACTAATATGTCTTCATGTCTAACTCCGAATCTACCCAAAACATAAACACCTGGCTCACTTGTAAATACCATACCAGGCCGCAGTGTAGCATCGAAGTTTCCTTTGTTGAGATACGGGCTTTCGTGGGCTTTGATACCAATGCCATGACCAAGTCGATGTGTGAAGTATTCTCCATAACCTGCGGCTTCAATCAGATTGCGCGCTGCGATGTCAACTTCTGCGGCAGGGCCACCGGGAACCATTGCTTTCACAGATGCTGCTTGGGCGTCGAGAACAAGTTGCCAGACGTCGAGTTGCTCGGTAAGGTTGTATTCTGGCGGTGGTGGGTTGGGGAAAAATGATGGGTAAAAGGTGCGACAGACGTCGCTGCTGTAACCGAAAAGGTGGGACCCAACATCGATGAGAATGAAATCGCCTGCTTCAAGTTCCTTGGTTCCATCGTGCCCTCCATGCGGCAGTGCTGCAGACTCGCCAAACTCAACAATGTCGAAGAATGGGTCCATGCCAGCGGCTCTCATTGTGTTGTCCAGAACTTCTGCAACATCATTTTCGGTGACACCAGGATAGAGACATTGACGCATTGCTCTAATAGCCTCGACAGTGCCCGTGTTTACTGCTTGGAGGATACCAAGTTCACGTTTGGTTTTTGTCTGACGGACAGCTTCTACTTCTCCGCTCAGGCCTACAATTGTGAACCCGTTGGATGCAAACCCGCGTTGAATGAAGTCACGCATTTCTTCGTCGACCATGAGCGTGGGAGAGAGTTCTTCGCCCCAAATGGGAGACTCATAGAGAGTGGTGTAGTAATTCCAATGCTCTTCGTAAGTAACACAGTGTATATCTTCCTCGAATGGCATTTTGAGCAGACGAGCACGGACTTCCTCAAAGTGAGGAACCAAGAAAGAGGTGTTTGCAACAATCGAGCCATCCGACTGTACTGAAGGTCGGATTACCATGACAAATGGCCGCTCCTCAGGCTAAAAGCACTGTTGGTTACGAAATTTGAGACATAGTTAAGAGGCAGAGCCACTTACCTCCCAGACCTCCCACTCTGGTTGTGTGACATTGGCGTAATAACTGAACGTATAACCAGGTTCAACAATGAAAGCATCAACGTCATCTGCTACAAGAGCTTTGGCCAAATTATTTCTTCGAAGAACATATTCTTCTAGAGGGGGTCGTTCTGCTGTCTTTAGAAATTCAAGCCCCGTCGCAACAAATGTGTCGATAGAGCATTTTTGGAAATGTTCTTTCTCTGACAAAGAAAAAGTCGGCCGATGATAACTGAGTAAGACGAATTTCTAATGCGATTCAGCAATTGCCTCTTGGCGTAAGTTTGATGAATGTTCATGACTCTTACAGATGCTACCAGACAAACGGCAATAACAATAATTGAGAGCCATCGATTGGCGCGAGACTTCGACTTTGGAGGAGGTGAACGCGCCGATGGCGGAGGAAGCAGGGAGCCCTTCATGGTGTCTTCGCGAAAGGGATAACGAGAGAATCAAAGCTGACCTGACATCTGAGGAAGAAAAAGAAAGAATGCGGTTATGTTTTGGAAAATGAAACGGTACCTGACGGCGGAGTTGCGCGCCGGTTCTTGCTGCCAAGAGTGACCCCATTCTTATTCCCACTTTTTGGCTTGGAGCCGATCACCGGCCTGTCAACACCTCAAAGCAGGGCAGATCAGCGAGCTTGTCATCCCGTCAGAAACGTTCATGTGCTTGTACTATTCACTGAAACAGCTTTACGAAATATATGATAGACGCTAGATATAGAAGGATGGTATTTGATCCTACCTATGGTGTCTTGCACACATCTCTTATCAGCAAAAAGCGAGCTACAACTCTACTTCACGGCTTCCCGCCACAAATCTGGTAAAGATGGGCCGATTAGGTGCGGGGATAACACGAGTTCGGGGGAAACCGATCATTTCCGGTAATTCGGCATACCTGGACGGGTTATCCCCATCCTTGCACCTTTTTAAAAGGTGGGACATTTCTTGCTCTTCGTGAATCTCAGTCTCACAGATGCTCTCAAACACTTCTCGCTACAATGGAGGTTACGCAGCTTACCGACACGAAAATGACTGCCAGTGAGAAGCAGACGAAAGATGAGGAGGCCAAAGCAAAAGCGCCCGATGTTGCCGCGGCAGACATCGATATCGAGGAGGTCGCGACGCCAATCATTTATTCGAAGAAATCAATAGTGTTTATGACGCTCTTCTCTGGTCTTGCTATCGGATCGGATGCATACAACAGTGCTCTGATGGGTCAATTGCTGCTGCTTTTGACTATCATCTATCCAGAGAGTTTGGATGTTGCGACACAGGCGCAATTGACAAACGCATTTATCATTGGATTGGTAAGTACATGTTCACCAGATCCAAGACCCTACTCAAAATTTTCCAACGAGACTTGAAATATGGAAGTGGCCAAGTGCGTGCTAATAGCTGATTGTTAGATTCTCGGTATGCTTGCGTTTGGTTTTATCAGTGACCGTCTTGGGCGAAAGTCTGGTGCTGTCTTGACCACATTGTTCTTATCTGTGGGTATCATCATGACTGCCGTATCACACGGCAAGAGCGACAAAGGCCTGTTCTGGATGTTGACAATTTCAAGAGGCATCGCTGGCTTCGGGTAAGTGAATATTCGAGCCACAAGTCTTGGACATTGATGCTAACATCTGAGCAGAGCGGGTGGTGAATATCCCGTCAGTGGAGCTGGTACTGCAGAGTCCACAGATGACTCCGAACATGCACGAAAGCACCGAGGCTTCATTTTTGCCATGGTTGCAGATGTGTCTGCTTCTCTCGGTTTCGTCTTCTCCGGGCTAGTTCCTCTACTACTCCTTCTTTGCTTCCACCAGAAGGAGTCTCAGTATGAAAATGTGTGGCGTATTGCCTTTGCCCTTGGTATCATCGTAAGTGTTAAATTTATAAAAACCAGCTTTTCGACTACTAAATATTACTAGCCACCAGTATCTATCTTCTGGTTCCGTTACCGTATGGCCATGTCATCCGCCGAGCGAAGAAGCTCCTCCCGAAAAACTATCCTGCCGTATCACCGTGCCTTTAGGCGCTACTGGCGCCCCTTGCTAGGCTCTGCTGCTGCTTGGTTCATCTACAACTACGTTGCGTATCCATTTGGTCTTTTCTCATCCACCATTTCCGCAAATGTCAATGCAGGAGACTCTTTGATCAAGAGTTACGGATGGGGCACTCTGATCAACTGCTTCTATATTCCCGGTGGTTTCATCGGTGGCTACCTCTCCGATAAAATTGGTCGCCGTAAAACCATGGCTCTTGGTTTCGGCCTCCAAGCGTGCCTTGGATTCATCATGGGCGGTGCTTTGAAGCACATCCAGAAACACACAGGCCTCTTCATCGTTCTCTATGGCCTGTTCTTGACTCTCGGTGAAGTCGGCCCTGGAGGTAAGTACGCCCACTCAATACTAGAAATCGGCCCGTTTCTGATACCCCAATAGCGACCATTGTAGCAACGAGTTCCGAGTTCTTCCCCACATCTATTCGTGGTCAAATGCTTGGTCTCTGCGCTGCAATTAGCAAAGCAGGTGCGGCTATTGGAACCAGTGTCTTCAAGCCCATCCTCGCTTCTTACGGTGACGATACTATCCGTGGTAACCAGGCGGTTTTCCTCATCGGCTCCGGATTTTCTGTCCTCGGCATGCTAGTCGCCTGGTTCTTCATCCCCGCCAACCCACCAGACCTCCAACAAGAAGACGAGAACTGGAAGGTATATCTCCGTGATGCTGGCTACGACATCCAGTGGGGTGATGCGGATGCGGTTGATCCCGCGGGAGTGAAATTCGATGCCGTTAGGGACAAGCAGGTGTAGGATATTGGAAAGGAGGTGAGTAAGTAATGCGCGTGTGCCGAGATACTCAATATGGCTTTGCTAGAGATGGATGATGGAATTGGCCCTTGCAACACTACCCTCGCACCAACGCACCCTGCATCCTTTTTTTTCATGCTATTACTCTCCGATACCCCTGATGCGACAGTTTTCGGATATGGGTTTGGGACCAAATGCAGTATTCGTTCAGTTGATTAGGTTGTGTCCAACCTCCAATTGCGCCTAAGCCACCTAGCTCGTGGAGCTTCGTAGGCCATGTCTAGATAGCTTTATCTTCAAACTCCGACTACTTGAACGTTCTGCATGTAGTCCTCTTGAATTCTGTCATGCACTAAAATGACTACTTTGCACGGTGCTGCTATAGCATCAATATGGGAGCAGCAATCATAGCATGAGTATCCACATTCAACATGCTCGTCCCACAGCGTGTAACATCCTCTCAACTTCCATTTCAGGCCGGGCGCATGCTGATCAAGCACTCGACTGGTTTTTGCACAAATGCATAGATGTCATCGAAGACCCTCTAGACTGTCGTGCACATCCATTGCCTTTGGACAAGTGAATTTCAAGATCGAAGCCATGACTGCTTGTTTTGTCTTGGCCTGTAGGCTGAAGCAAGACGTTCCGGGTCGTGGCCCGTGCGGGGTAAGCTGCAAAGCCCCGAGCAGGAAAAGAAGTGGAGAAGAAACGATATGTCACCGATTTCCAGACCACCTACGTTTCAGGCCGTCAAAAGATCTCCCCATAAACCCATAAACCCAGTGATGAACCCTCCCGCAGACCCTGAGAAATTAAAGATCCCTTTGGACCACCCCAAAACCTCAAATTCAACTTACTATATAATGTGAAAACGAAAAAAAGGAAACAAAGATGGCTTCCTCACCCTCATCAACCACCTCGTCGTCCTCGGATGCGCATCCAACGACAACCCGCCGTGCCCCAGGCGGCAAGCCCCGCGTCTCCGCCGAACATACCCTGAACCGCGTGCGCGAGAACCAGCGACGGCATCGCGCACGCAGACGCGACTACATCGCCACTCTCGAGCAAAAGCTTGCAGAGACAGAAGAGCAGTTAGCTGCAGCGCGCGCCGAGATCGCCGTGCTAAGAGCCGAGTGTGGACGGAGAGATAGTGGGACTGCAACATCTACAACACTTACAACACCTACTACCAATTTTCCCTATGGAGAAGAAAGAAATGCAGCTACCAATAATAAGCCAGATGTCCAAGTCAGAGATATCGGGTTATTCGCGTATCAGATTGGCAGCGGCACAGGAGCAGACATGTTGAATCTGGCTCCAAATTCAAATTCAAATGCGGGTTCAAATACAGGCCTAGCTCTAGGCGTGAACAAGGAAATGGTAGTAGGCCCACTTCAACTAGCCATCGGAGGCCAGGACGACATATCATCCATGGCCGAGTATCCAAATGTACTGTCGCGCTCCCTTCTCGACACCGTTCCCGCCTCTTCCACAACATACGAGGCTCTCGCAGAGATCGCGGAGCCCCAGAATGATATTCCTGTCCCGATTTCTGTGGTTACGGGTCCAGCACCTTGCTGCGAGGATACACCATTGACGCCGCCGCCCGATCCGGCAGACCCAGAGTGCGCAACTTGCAAAACTCGACCGCCGCCAGCGCCGACGGAGAGTACGACGCTGTGTACCCAGGCATATATCTTGATTTCGCAGCAGAACTTCCGGAATTTAGATGTTGCAACTATCAGGCTGTGGCTGTACCAAGGGTATCGGAGAGCGCAGAGGCAGGGCGAGGGATGCAGAGTGGAGAATGGAGTGCTGTTCAGGCTGTTGGATTATATCAGTGGCGTCGAATGTGACAGTAGCACTCATGCTATATCACCGTGTACACAATAAGGAAAACCACAAATTGTGGGGAATCAGAACAATGTTAAATCATGTAATTAACCAGCGGACTACCTTAGACGCTATGCAGGAAACGCCAAGAAACACACAATACCTAGTCCACCTAACCGTAATAGTTTTATATCATATATCAGGTCATCATATCTCCGGTCCCATGCAAATCGATCCAAGAACCATCATTGCGCCCAGGAGAGAACTTGAGACAACTTTTGTCCATTCCTAAGCTTGAAGAGGCAGAGCACCCTATGGGCCAGGTCGCTTATCGTCCCATGCGGATCACACCGGCATGCACAAGCTTTTGGATCTTCTGGCGAATATTGGCGTTCTTGAGATGCTCCTGCAGGGCAGCGGGGTCCTCCTTGGCTTGCTGCAGAATGCTCTGCATGACAGGGTCTTGTAGGATGCCCACAATCTACAAAGTTTCGTTAGCATTTGTTGTCTCATGTGACTACGAGTACCACAACATACCTCTGGGTCTCGCTGGATGCGCTCCATAGTCTGCTCCTCAGTCTCACCCTCACGAGCAGAGTACTGAGCTTGTAGGGCCTTGGTCTCCTGCTGTTGGATTTCCCTTGCGTTCTTGCCGTCTACATCGTGCTCGGCAGCTTCGGCGCAGACATCAATACACTTGCTGTACTCCCTCATGGCAAAATAGGCTTGTGCCTTACGAAGGTATGCGCGGATGAAGTTGGGATCCCTCTTGATTGCCTCGTCGCAATCCTGGACAGCCGATGGGAAGGAAAGAAGCTTGATGAAGCAAGCAGCGCGGTTCGAGTAACCACGGGGGTCGTCCGGCGCACGCTTGATCATCTCAGAATACGCCTCTACAGCACCCGGCCAATCAGCCTCCTTGAATTTGGCGTTACCAAGCTCGCGAGCCTTCTCTGCCTCCTCTGGGTTCACGTATGCCTCCTTCTCAGCATTGATCTTGGCCTTCTCAGCGGCACGGAGCTTGGCAAGAACCTCGGGGGTACGGTGCTCAGTCTGTGCCTTCTGGTAGAAGAGGATTGCGTTGGTGAGATCACCCATTTTCTCGTAAGCGGAACCGATACGAGCGAAAGCCCTATTCGAATTAGTCAACATCGGTTGAGCTTTTTGAATATCTCTGAAGGACTTACTTGGCAATCATCTTGAAATCAGCCAGAATTTCACGGCCATATTCCACAGCCTGCTGGCATGCCTCGATACAGCCCTGGTAGTCACCCTTCTCGAACTTGGCAGCTCCGAGATTCGTGAGATAAGTAATGTCCTTGTGTGTCTCCCAGGCCTTGGTATAATTCTCGATAGCCTCGTCGAATTGTCGCTTCTTGTAGAATTCAGTGCCCTTCTTCTTGAGCTCATCAGCCTGAGCCTTGGCCTCCTTCGCAGCCTTTGACTCTTCAGTCTCCTCCTCTGGCTCAGGTTCTGGCTCCGGCTCTTTCTTAGGTTCCTCTTTTGGTGCCGGTCGGGCATCAGGCATCTCGACATCCTCTTCAGCTTCCTTTGGGGCACCAGCGGCGCCTCCCTGCTCTCCTGGACCGCCAAACTGCAGGTCAAAGCCCATGAGGACGCTCATAACTTGTAAAAAGCGGGGATCCTGCATATAAGCTCCAATGTTGTTCGGGTTTGATTTAATCTGCTGAAGCTTGGTCATGAATTCCTGGTCCCCAAGGAGGGATGCAGTCTTAGGGTTGCTGGCGAGTTTCTGCAACATATTAGGGTCTGAAAAGATGCCGGCGAGACCACCAGTTGGGTCACCGCCCATGCCATCAGCTGCCGCTTCAGACTCAATAGCGCGCTTGACAGCATCGAGACCAGACTTTGCCTGGGCGTTCTTGGGATCGAGTTTGATGGCTTCCTCAAAGGCTTCCGATGCTCCAACTGCCAAATATTGTCAGCAACCCGAGTTCTCTATATTTGCCTTCGTTCCATACCTAAATCACCGCTGCCATGCAGCGCCGTTCCTTTACGGCCCCATCCTTTTGACCAGTCGGGCTTAATCTCTACCACTTTGTTTGCATCTTCGAGAGCGTTTTTCCAATCTTTCAGCGAGGCATAGGCACCTGATCGATTCGAGTAAAGAACGTGGTTTGACGGGTCAATCTCGATAGCCTGTGTGAACTTTTCACTGTTGTCGCATTAGCCACAGTCCATTGTGCGGTGTTGCGAGGCAGACAATTGCGGGGAAACTCACATTGACTCGGCGAACTTCTTCTCCGCAAAGAGCTTGTTGCCTTCCGCTTTCAGTGCGTCAGCCATGGCGAATGACTTGTCGTATTAACGTGAAGATTAATCGGAGGTTCTTGGTTGTCAAATCACTAGGCGTTGGTGTAGGCTGTCGTGGTGGTGTGCAAATAAATGTTCGGAGGTCGAGCTTCTAGCTCTTTCTATAGGCGGAGCTCTCCGTCCCAAAGAGGAAAGGCGGCTGAGGCCAGAAAGGCGTTATACTTGTCTCGCCCTTCTAGAAACTCTGTTTTCACACCAGGCTACAGGCATGGACGAACAAAGAGCTCAATGGTTTGTTTTAAACCAAACATCGCACACTTATGTCAGAGCCGTTATATGTAAACGCTTATTTGTTGGCCCACAGCTTAAATAAGCCAAAGACTACAGTCCCATTCCGTTGCTCTTGTTCATCATGGGCTAGTGGCTATATGCAGGGTCTTCAGACATTGTAGGTGGACCCATTAGATACATATGGATCCCGCTGAGCCATGTACAAGCAATCGTTGCCTAGGATTCGATATACAGGCGACATCCATCACACAAAATGAAAGCATTCAATCCAACCACTTGATATGATGTCCCGGACGCCCCCAACTATTGCAACACCTTGACTGGTCTCAGTATTTCTACGGCAGGAGCATCAGCAAATGGCACTGCCATTGGCTTCTCGATCCTAAGTCGGATATAGGCTGCATCATCCCCCTCTTTTGTGAAGAATTTCTGACGAAGTTCCTGTACTACCTTTGCTACCAACCTCTCTATCGTTTGGTAGGCTGACTCTGAGATAGTCTGTACTGTGTCAGTGCAAAACACGAGGAGCCCAAATGTACCCTAAGGCATAGAGGATGCGGGTTTCCCTAGTTACCTGTACAACAATAGCTTCCAGGTCTACGTAGTCATCCAAGCGGGGTCCTTGAAGATTCTCAACCCAGAGGTTGACCACCACGGGTTGCTTTGCCAGTCGTTCGTTGGAGTTCAGGCCAATCAGGCAAGGAACGCGAACATTCTGTAGGTATAGGACGTCCGAGCGGGTGCCAGTGCCCTCGATCGTGGATGATACATGCCCTACTCCATCTCCCAGCATACTTCCCTTTTGGTAGAAGATGTCTACTTCTATGGCAAATATTTTGGTTTCACCAGCGACCGTACGGACACGCCCGATGACGAACTGCGCGAGGTCCGCTGTAGGCATCCATACCAGATCCGTCGCCTGGATCTGTGCCTGAATTTCTTTGCTCAGGGTTCCGTAGTGCACAGTGCTGTTGTCAAGGTTGTCAATGGCTGAAGCAGTATCGAATTTGCGGGCAAGGGACAATGTGACACTGATGAAAGCGCGCTGTCTCTTCTTGCGTCCCCATACATCGACACCGGCGTTGACTGTGACGTCCAGGTTACGCACGATGATCCTGTCCGTTACTCCCCCTTGGGAAACCTGAGCATCCCATTCATCTTTGCGGACGAAGCGAGTCATGGTAGTTATATGCAGGCTGGCAGCACAGGTAAACTCTTCAGCTCAATGGTCGATTGGCGAATGAGATGACTAATCGCCGTAGTACCTGTAGACCAGAGAAAAGGCTGTGTATGGGGGTCTCCGACGGGGAGCCGTCAAATTTGCTAACACAAAAAGAAAGGGGAGTTGATACTGGCAGTTTGGGATACGACGATGTGTATCCCGTGGCTGCCTGTAGGCTGAGTTAGCTCTTCCACTAACTGTGGTTATGGTTCAGTGGAGCCTCCCTAGCTTGGATGGGGGCGTGCCGGTGGGTCCCTCTGCGGCATCCAAGGCGAAGCCAGCGGGAGTATTGAAGGAAGCACGAAAACGCCTGGTCGGGAAAATTGAGAAACGTCAGGTAAGCTACTCGTATCAAGGGCAACAGGGTGTGGTCCAGCGCTGTGCGGTGACCCACGTGCGCCAATGATTGTGCGTGGACGCAACGTGGGGTGGCAGTATCAGAGTATCGGTGGCGGTGAAATATTTTTTTTTCAACCCTGGGGTGATGGGATATGTCTTGCTACTGCAACCTCAAGACACCAATTGGCGGCGATAAAACCCGGAGCTGCTGGCGAGGGTGTCTTGTCGCATCCTGATGGAGAAAATTTCGCCATTCAGCAAAAGCAGCGTGCAAGGGCATGGAGGGATCGCTGGAGATCTGGCCGCGGGTGTTGGGCGAAGTTTTGATATGTTGAGGCCAAAGCGTCATTTGCGTCCGTCTGCAGCTCTTGTCGGATTTTGCAGCCAGCACGAATCCCTGAATCCCTGCATCCCTGGAAGACGACCCGCGGCCGGAGGGGCTGCGTGCGCCTAGCGGCGTTTGGAGGCGGCGCACGTCTCCCGCCTGGCGAGGCTTCAATAAATTTCGCCTGGGAGCTGGGGAGGCCATAGCTCCCAACAACACACTGTGCATCGTGGGTTTATGAAGACAGGCCAGGGCCTCAATTGCTCGTCTGTTGTTGAGGGCAATGCTTTTGAGGGCATCTGTCGTTGGAGTTTGTATACTATCTGCCTCACGATGCTTCTTGGCCGCTGCGTGGTGGTGACGTACTGAGAGGGGCATGAGGGGAGCGAGGAAACGAGGGGCGCGAAGATTGGCAGGCCGCATCACCATAGCTACATACTTGCTGCAAAATCGCAGATATCGACTGAGCGGCAGCCATGGCTTCCTTCTGATCAGCTAGGCGTACTACTAGCAATGAATATCACTTAGTAACAAGCATGGAAATTGGGACGAGTCGCCAGCGGAGTCGGTGTATAAAGCAACCACTGCGGCCATGTCCCAACCCTCCACTCTTGCTCCTGTGTTCCCAATTGCTTCCGTTCCCCGTCCCCCGTCCTCTTGACTCTTTTCACACTGGTTGCCAGGCCAAGCACGTTCTCGACCTGCCCCACGTCCTGTTCTCCTTCGTGCACAGGCCCACAATCTCGATTGCCAGCAGCTTAAAGACAACAGCCTGCCCGCGACCGCTACTTTGTTATCCCTCCTCCGCCCACCTCCCTCCACTCCCACTCCCTCCTGACCTACATTTTGTCTCTCTATCCCCTCACAATAAGCAAGCCTGTACAATATGGCTGCTCGCGCTCTCCCCGCACATTTGAAGCCCGCTGCGGCTGCTGGCGACGCTGATGGCTTTGCCCAGCGCCACCATGGAAAGTCCCAGTCCCATGTGGTAAGTTGCTTTTGCTTCTTTCTCCCTGCAGCCCCAGGCAGTTTGGCACACCGCAAGGACATGCCTGGAACTTGCTGTGCTCCCAGCCAATCTGCACCCCCAATATATCAAGGTAATGGTCGACGTTTTTGAGGTGGTAATGACGCCACGCGGTGACGGTAGGTATACTACCTACTTGGAACTCGTCGCCAGCACCAGCACCAAGATGCAAATCACGCCATGAATGCCCCCAAAATTCGAACGGGCAGGAGTGCTTGAAAGTTGTATCTCGACCAGCTGCCGCATTCCTCGCCAACTTCCCCAGCTGGCTTCTTTGCAGCTTCCGCGGCGGGGCCAGCTTCAAACTAAACTCGACCAAACAACCCCGCTCATCTAGCCTATACGTCGACAATCCACACTCTGTCGTTGACTTGCCCGAAAATGACTGCCAAAATGGGTGCTGACATCGCCGCTATTCACCAGGCTTTCGAAAACACCTCCACAAATGTTGCAGCTTCCCAGATGCGAAATGCTCTGAACAAGCTCGCCGACACCGTCACGGACCCCAGCGAGAAGAAGGTCAGTTTTCTACCCACGTTTTCACTTTTCCCCCGCCCTCGATACTCTCCTAGCATCCACCACAGTCTGGCGAGAAACCCAGGTTCTTTGGCCCTGGGTGCCATGATTTATTCAATGTGGTAGCAGGAGTTTCTACGTGACGGAGAGCGTGGACTGACCTCAACCAGCGCTTTGAGACTGAGATGGACAACTTCTTTGCTCTCTTCCGACGATACCTCAATGACAAGGCCAAGGGCAACGCCATTGACTGGAACCGCATTGCCCCGCCGAAAGCCGAACAGGTGGTCAACTACGAGGACTTGGCCAACTCCGAGGCCGTCGAATACCTGAACAAATTGGCAGTTGTCAAGCTCAATGGTGGTCTTGGTACCTCTATGGGTTGTGTTGGCCCCAAGTCTGTCATTGAGGTCCGCGACGGCATGTCGTTCCTCGACCTCTCGGTGCGCCAGATTGAGTACCTCAACAGGACATACGACGTGAATGTGCCATTCGTCCTCATGAACTCATTCAACACCGACTCGGACACTGCTAGCATCATCAAGAAGTACGAGGGCCACAACATTGATATCATGACCTTCAATCAGTCCAAGTACCCCCGTGTACTGAAGGACTCGCTCCTACCAGCTCCCAAGTCCGCCGATTCCGATATTGCCAACTGGTACCCACCAGGCCACGGTGACGTCTTCGAGTCTCTCTACAACTCCGGTATCCTTGACAAGCTCCTCGAGCGTGGCATTGAGATCATCTTCCTGTCCAACGCCGACAACTTGGGAGCTGTCGTTGACCTCCGCATCTTGCAGCATATGGTGGACTCCAAGGCAGAGTACATCATGGAGTTGACCGACAAGACCAAGGCTGACGTCAAGGGTGGTACCATCATTGACTACGAGGGTTCCGTCCGTCTGCTTGAAATTGCCCAGGTGCCTAAGGAGCATGTGAACGAGTTCAAGTCTATCAAGAAGTTCAAGTACTTCAATACCAACAATATCTGGATGAACCTTAATGCTGTCAAGCGTGTTGTCGAGAACAATGAGCTTGCCATGGAGATCATTCCCAACGGCAAATCCATCCCTGCGGACAAGAAGGGCGAGGCCGACATCTCCGTTCTCCAGCTCGAAACCGCCGTCGGTGCGGCTATCCGACATTTCAAGAACGCACACGGTGTCAACGTTCCCAGGAGGCGTTTCTTGCCTGTCAAGACTTGCTCCGACCTTATGCTCGTCAAGTCCGACTTGTACACTCTCCAGCACGGTCAACTGGTCATGGACCCCAACCGCTTCGGCCCCGCGCCTTTGATCAAGCTCGGCAGCGACTTCAAGAAGGTTTCCAGCTTCCAGTCGCGCATCCCCTCGATCCCCAAGATTGTCGAGCTTGACCATCTGACCATCACTGGCCCAGTCAACCTTGGCCGTGGAGTGACCCTCAAGGGCACGGTCATTATTGTTGCAACCGAGGGCTCCACGATCGACATTCCTCCAGGCTCCATCCTAGAGAACGTGGTCGTGCAGGGTTCGCTCAGGCTGCTCGAGCACTAGTTTTGGGTTGGCGGTTTCCTGCATGACTTGCCTTAGACAGTGCTCTTGACGCTGGGTTAGACCTTTGCAGGTGGGCTTTGGTGCAAAAACTGATGATAATGGGTTGCATGCTCTTCTCGTATAGTCAACGAAAAAAGCTTTACTTTGGGCATTCGGAGGAGTAGTGGTCTTCATGTCTGCCGACGATTTACGGTACTTTAATAGATGAACTAGCATAATTCTTCTCACCACTTTCCCGATGCCTTTTGCTTTGTCTTTGTGTTTGTTACATTGCGTGAGCGTACAGTTGATAACTGGCTGGACGTGTCAAAATCGCGCTAAACATTGTCACGAATCAGCTCTCCTGGATCCATGCTGGGTAACGCGGTGAGTGATAGGTATAGAATGAGCTTAGCATATCCACCTATCTACCAGTGCACCCTCGAGCTGTTTTCAGCCCGTCTCTTTATCTCAATTTTCGGACTATTTTTAGGCATCTCTCATCTCCGTATAAGCAGTTTTTTCCCCTATGTGTGTATTTGTCCGAAGGTCAAATTGCGGCTGCCTGGTTGCTGCCTCATGCCCTGGGCAGCAATGGCAGCACCGCCATGCCATGCCACCCCAATTACGTCAGAAATCAGTCACCAGCCACTTACTTCCGAACAGCACATCCTTTCTCAGGGTTCCTGGGCGAACTTCGAGGCGCGGCTCTCGCCAGTCATCAGCTCTGCGCAAGCCAGATTTTCCTTCTTAGAGACCAGGCAGCGCCCCCGGATCTTTCAACTGGTTCCTTTCCTGCGCAAACCTGTTGTGAACCTGCGAACCCGTTCACAGTGCGGGGCTGCCCATTCGGAGGTTGAACGGCATCCTCACCGCTTAGGACGGAACATATGACCGACAGCGAGCTCTACAACGCTCTTCGCAGGACAGCACTATGGGCGCGGAAGCCAAAATACCAAAAGAGCAGAATGGCAACGAATCAGCCAGCCAAAAGGCGGCGTATGAGGAAGCCCGACACTACTGGGGAGACTTGATCAAGGACGACAGATGCGGCAGTCCTCTGTTTGATCGGCTGCTGTTGGGCATTGCAGAAGTTATTGTGAGTGCCTATGGGCCCCAGCGTACGCATGCGCTGTAGTTCTGAAGCTCCTTCGTACTCACAAGTTACTGTAGAGCAAAAAGTTTGAGCCCAACGACACGCCCCCCGACTTGCATAACGACTTAACCGACCTCACGCCATCGCAAATCGCAGCGTTCTACCGTACCGTCGGCGGGAACGGAAGCTACGATGATCTCTTCCTCGAGACTCCATCAACGTCCATTGCTTTCATTTACCGCTCGCTCGGCGCATTCCATAGTCTGCAACCTGCTTTGAACGCTGATGGATATGGTAACCCGACGGTTCCAGCACTGAAGAAGAAGGGCTTTGTAATGTGGCAAACAATACAGTTACTACTTGGCCCAGAGGAGCATGTCCCATTCTTACAGAAAGCTGTTGCAAATTTCGATGTTGTGGACCCAGAAACAGGGAGTGTGTTTCCCAAAATCCTCCCGAAGGAGTGTTTTCCGGATAGACCTGATGAGAAGATGGAATGTTGGTATGAGGGCGTTGCTGCTAGACTTCAACAAGAAGCAGCAGAAGCGGAGAGCGGTAATGCGACACGCTCGAGTATGCAAGATGAAAGACTTCCGAGGACTTCCAGTGAGTTTTCCGGAGAATCAGCGGACGAGAGATATGGAGCCGCAAAGTACTTTGAAGATCCTTTGTACCGGAAATCAAAGCCTTCGCGGCCAACATTTATACGCCAGTTCTCGAAACAGCCGCGCCAGTACGTAGAGGAGCATGGGAGGCTTGTTGCAAATGTACGGCACTTATTAAACCCCTTCAGTAAGAGGCGGAGTGTGCCATCAGCCCGGTACCAAGATGATAGTTTTTCTGATGAAGACGCGACTCCAATTGCTCCCGCACCACCTCGATATCCCAGTCATAAACGCCCACATCCTCCTCGACGAGAAGACTCACTCACTACTTCGGATTCGGACTCAGACTCTGACCACCCTCCATCAAGGCGGAGAACCCCTGTTCTACGCCGCCAACGATCCCACGAGCCTCCGACATCACCACGAGAGTATTTCCCAGCTTACTACGAGGAACGAAGATACTCGCACGAACCATTGTCAGAAAACAGAAAGCAAGATGGGCCGCCGCCACTCTACGGGCCTACAAAGTCACCATTGTTTGCAACACATGTAGCACAGGCAGAACGCAATTACTATAACCATAGACCAACAATGGCCCCAAGAACCAGCTACCGAGGACCCAATGGCCGTTACTCAGGAACGCTTAGCCCAGGGCGAGAAATTGTAGATCCCCCTTATGTGCGCGAGTATGAGCCAGGAAGCGGCAGCAATCGATCAGCGCGACGACGGTCGGTGGACGAGTACACCAGAGACAGAGATAGGGACCGCGACCGAGACAGCACGCGCACACGAAGCCATGACCGAGACCACAACTGGGACAAGAGGGACAGATCATGGGATCGAAACAGAGATAGAGAAAGGGATAGGGATAGGGATAGGGAGCGAGATAGGGAACGGGACAGGGACAGAGACAGACGGACGCATCGATATGTGTCGGGCGTGCAGGACGGGGTGGGCGGACGCAGGTACCCTGTGCTTGAGCAGCCGTGGCGGTGAGCTCTTGGGCTGTGTTATGGAGCAAGAGAAAAGTATACATGTGCTACATGTGAGTAACATTGGCTTTCAGGGGGTTTGTGTGACGGGGGACTTTTGATATGGTGTGCAGTGGGCATAACGGATTATTGAATCGAGCGATCATCAATTCCATTTGGCTCTGGAATTTCTTGGTTATTGTCTTCTCTACTCTTCTTTTCTCTCTGAGTTGCTTAGGTTTCTGGTAGGATGGTTGAACTTTTTTTTCTCTTCTCTGTTATTCTCAATCGCGTGCATGTATCGTACGTACATACACTCTTAGAATCAAGATCCATCCAACACGACACGCAAGGAGTGGTATACTAGTAGATATTTAAGGGATCAAGTCGAGTTTATGGCCTTATACGGGCATAGATAAGGTGGAAGGTGTAATTAAGCTCCCGAGGTATCAATTTTTTTTTTCTTTGCCCTGACATATGTCATGTCATATCCTATCCATTTTCAAAGGAAGCGATGGGTTCTGGGTATTGTGACTAGTCTAAGTCATATGACATACGGCATTTTCACCTTGTGTAGCAGGGAAGGAAGGAAAAGCTATGTCTACTCTACATAATACGCATGGTATATTTGTTTTTGTTTTGTTTTCCACTACCTAATTAGTGAGTGCTTAGCACGAGAAGACAAGGCGTCCGATCAAACCGAAAGAGTAAGAGTAAGTGTAAGAATAAACTCTGCGAAATTTCTTCTCTCGCTCTAGGTTCAATGGCGTAGACTCTACTGAGTGGAATTTTTATTGGCTGCAATGGTTTGTATTTCCTGGGGCGGAAGGAATAAGGTGTACCAAAAATATATTTTTAACCTTTTCATCTATCACGGTATAGATCGTTTGAATAGCTTGTTAGATTCGTCGCGAGCTTAAGTGGTTGTATTTGTTTCTATGGCCTTTTTTTGTGTGATTCAGGAAGGGAATGGGGGGGAAGAGTTGGTCTAATTATGAGAAACTTGTATGGCAATTGAGTTATTGGAGCCTGGCTCGGCTTGGATATAGCTCTAAGTTGGTGATTATCGGCGTCTTTGAGTTTGGACGTGCCATGTATACACACCACGAATGTATTAGTTGGAGCAGAGAGCCTGGTACAGAGGATCTTTGAAGGTATATAAAGGCCTCAATGACATGCAGAGGAATACCTAAAGGGGGTTTGTTGCAGAAAGAACTAGTAAGGAAGATTTAAAAAAAGATAATATATTGATTCGTATCTCTAGAGTGTATACTATTTCTCAGGTCACGCGGTATTGCTGTCCATGTTCAGCATGTCTTGTACCATAAGGAGATATTCTTTCTCAACCACCCCCTTTCATCGATTCTACAAATTTTTTTTACTGCAAGAATCGGCGGCCCCGATACACTACACAAAATTGACCAAATTTTCTCGCACTTCGGCTGCGCTCGTACGATATGCGCCGTCGTCGTGTCGAGTGTGGCTCAGGCGTTTGGGCTGAGGCGAGTGTCAGGTGCGTTTGGGTAACATGTAGCGAAGGCAAAACGTTAAGGTTTCAGACGTTGCGTTGCGGCTTCAGCTGGACATGGATTGGGGATTTGGGGTCGGCGGCTTTTATAGCTCGGCGGAATTGGGGGTTCAAGGGGAGCGAGAGGGTCTGGACTCCTGACGTCTTTTGGCTGTTTGCAGTATTTGGTGATGGGGAAGGAGGGGTTGCGCCTACTTTTTGGGATTAGGAAATATGTATGCGCAGTTGGTCAATGAATTAATGATGATGCATATATTGCACAGTGAGAATGCAGTGAGAAAAAAGTGGCTGCGACAACATACTTTGCGCATGGGTGAATTGTGGCTGAGAGTCGAGCAGTGAGAGAGCCGGTTTAGAGAAGCATTAAGCGAGGGCCGTGGTCTGCTTTCAAATCAGCCAGGCATAGTACAACAAGTTGGCAATTAGGTGCCCTTGGAAATCGGAATTCGCTGCCGTGTTGTTCGTTGATGGTTTGGCGCGCGCGTCATTTTGGAAGCGAACTGGAATGCGAGTCGATGGATGCAATTTCACAGCCACACATGCGGCTAGGGCCTTGACCTTCCAGAAAGAGATGAGAAGGCTTCGGACAGTGTTCCGAGGAGAGGACACTGCAGAACACGATGAGAGGACGAGGGGAGGACGAGGGGAGGCAAGAGGGGGTAAGCACTGCTCCGCTTTTTGATGGATCCATCAGCCAGCGGCACTGTACGAAGAGCAAACAGGTGTGGCGCGGGCGGAGAAACGGCAGCGAACTGGAGGGATAGGGTGGCATAGGGCGGCATCGGGCCTTGAGAGACAGCCGTGTTTCCCGTGCAAAAGAAGATTGAGACGAGCTGATGAGCGAGAATCATAATGTGGCCGCGTAATGATGATCTACCCGGCGGCTCCAAAGGACGAGGAGCCAACGAGCCAACAAAGGGCCAGCGTGGCTGGTGAGCCTATTGCATGGAGCAGATGGCCTAGTGGAGGTGGAGGTGAAGCAACAGGCGGCGGCAGGAGAGACAGACATAAGTGGTAGACATAAGTGGTAGACAGAGCCG
Organism: Acrocalymma vagum; assembly: GCA_028476805.1. Lineage (NCBI taxonomy): Eukaryota > Fungi > Ascomycota > Dothideomycetes > Pleosporales > Acrocalymmaceae > Acrocalymma > Acrocalymma vagum. The sequence continues at coordinate 711,500 of JAQGEP010000001.1, read as the reverse complement.
GAGACCAGTAGTGGCACAGTGGGTGTGGCTATGGGCTGGTGGTGTTGGGGGAGAAGAAATGTGGCTCAGGTGTGGAGGTGGTGCCGTCTATCAATCAGTCTGTGCCTTTGTCTTTGAGTCTGTGTGTGTGTGTGTGTGTGTGTGAAAAAGTACCCCTGCACTGCTCGTGTCGTGTCCCCTGCCAGATCGATCGCCGCGCGAACAGCAGGGAATATCCACTGCTGGTTGTTTGGATTGCTGGACTGGGTGCTTGGTTCGAAGGGGCGTGTTGAGGCAGCCCGAAGCTGCAATTGGGGCCTGCACAATGCAATGTAATGTAATGTAATGAGTAGAGTACAGTGTACGTACATAGATTGCCAAAGTGTTATCTTATGGAGCGGCCGAGAGGGGGCGCACGTCACCTCTGGCTCGCCTGCGTTTGCCTTGTGTGAGCTGGTTTGCGCGCGCGGCATGCGTTAGACGACCTGCAAGCTTCCACAGCTCTGCTCTGCTCTGCAGCTCCTCAGCAGTCTCCAAGTGTCCAATTCCAAGAACGCAGCAGTCCCCTCGTCCGTCTCTGGCTTCGGTTGGCTGAGAACGGAACAAGGGGCATCTTCCTGGGGATCAGAACAAGGTAGACGGCATAACTTTACACAGTACTCCGTAGACAAGTTCGAGAAAAGGCCGCCAAAGCCCCCGTTCATTCAATGAATGGGACGTCATCGCCGGGCAAGTCGCCGCGCCGTAAACACCTCAGCGTCCCAGCTTCCCCAGTTAACAGCTCCCAACCTGCGCTGCTGCTTCGTCCCGCCTCTCCCTTCACGCCCTTCTCTACCTCTTCTTTTTTCCTTTTTCTGGTCTTTTCCTTTGTCTGCCCCCATCTCTTCAACCTCCCCTTATTGTTCCTCCTTTCACCCTTATCGCCAAAATTGCACTCTCACTACCAACCTGCGCGCCCGGGAGAGGTAAGCCGCTCCCCCAACTCTGGTTCTGTGGCCCGCCCCATCAGCCATCTGCCATCAAGCCTTGTCCAAGCAAGCTAACCTACAGCCTCCCAAGCAGGTTTGTGCCGCAACACCACAACTCCGCAGCCTCCTGCTGCTGCTCTGCTGCTCTCTCCACCTCCACCTCCTCTTCCCTCGTTCCTCGTTCCTCCCGCGCCCTTTCCAATCGCACGCCCTTTTGCGGTTGCGAGCCTCCGCACCCAATTGACGTGTTGGCTTTCACGCCGCAGCTCCCATAGCGCTACTCGCGTCGGCCCTCCTCCCCACCCGTCGCCGACATGGCTACCGAGAAGAACGCCGCCGAGCTCAAGCAGCAGGGAGCTATCGAAGCCGCACGGGACTCCAATTCTGGCGTCACAGCTCAGGCTGCCGAAGATGCCATTCTCAGAGAAGCCCGAAAAGGTGGGAGCGTAGCTATGGAGTTCGATCCAAATGCGTCTCCCGAGGAAAAGAGGAGACAAATGGCTGCTACCGTTCCAAAGAACTTCCACCACCCACGAAAGCCCAAAGCCCTAGCCCTCGTCTCCGACGCAGACGATAACAGCGACGAAGTCAAGTACGATTTACCTCCTCCTACCAAAGCCGGCGCGATCGACACTCCTCTTTCTCCAGCCTCAACAAAGGCGAACGGACATGCCCCCGAGCTTGACGATGAGGAATATTGGTCTCGCGTGGGCTGGGCCCCTCGATTCGGAATGCCTGGTACTTTTGAAGGCAAGGAACAAGAAGACGAGGGTAGTCTTCTGGACCATCAGACATTTTTGGAGAGCAGACTCGATGACAAGTTCTACGGAGATTGGTACCATAATACCGGAGTCATCATATTCGCCTGCTTGAGCTCCTGGGTGATTGCTGTGCTTGGCGGAGGCCTGGGATGGGTCTTCCTTATCATGGCTATCTGCGGAACCTACTACCGAACTTCAATTCGACGTGTGCGCAGAAATGCTCGAGATGACCTAAACCGTGAGCTGGCCAAGCAAAAGCTCGAGACGGATACCGAAAGCCTGGAGTGGATCAATAGCTTTTTGGTGAAATTTTGGCCTATTTACGCTCCAGTCCTTTCTCAGACAATCGTGGCCTCAGTTGACCAAGTTTTGTCGACCTCAACTCCGGCATTTCTGGAAGGCTTGCGCTTGAAAGAGTTTGTCTTGGGAACAAAGCCTCCGCGACTGGAGCATGTCAAGACCTATCCAAAAGCTCAGGACGACATTGTGCTTATGGATTGGAAATTTAGTTTCACGCCAAATGACACCATGGATCTCACCTCCAGGCAACTCAAGTACAAAATCAATCCCAAGATTGTGCTCGAGATTCGTGTCGGCAAGGGTCTTGTCAGCAAGGGTTTGGATGTTATTGTCGAAGATATGGCCTGCTCTGGCCTGATGCGCCTCAAGTTTAAGCTCCAATTGCCCTTCCCACACATCGAAAAGGTGGAAATGTGCTTCCTCGAGCGACCCACAATTGACTATGTTTGCAAGCCCCTTGGTGGTGAAACCTTTGGTTTCGACATCAATTTCATTCCAGGCTTGGAGTCGTTCATCATGGAGATGATCCACGCTTCGCTTGGCCCTATGATGTACGACCCGAACGTTTTCCCCATCGAAATTGCCAAGATGCTTGCTGGAAATCCAGTGGATCAAGCTATTGGTGTCCTTCAAGTCACTTTCCACGGCGCACAAGGGCTTAAGAACCCCGACAAATTCTCTGGTACTCCTGATCCATATGCGGTAGTCGCAATCAACAACCGGGAGGAACTGGCGCGCACGAAGACGGTGCATGAGAACGCTAATCCCCGTTGGAACCAGACCGTGAATATCATCATCACGTCACTCAAGGATACCCTCACGATCAACCTTTTCGACTACAACGACTACCGAAAAGATAAGGAACTTGGCACGGTTTCATTTGCCCTGGACCAGCTCGAAGAAGAAGCAGAACATGAGAACCTCCACCTCGAGGTTTTGTCTGGTGGCCGTCCTCGTGGTATTCTCCAGGCTGATATTCGCTTCTTCCCCGTACTCGAGGGAGAGGTGCTTGACGACATGACACAAGAACCTCCACCGGAGTCACGCACGGGTATTGCTAAGTTTACTGTCGAGCAAGCCAAGGAGCTTGACGGTACTAAGAGCATGATTGGTCAGCTAAGCCCATACGCTGTTTTACTCCTCAATGGACGTGAAGTGCACAAGTCACAAGTCATGAAGCGAACAAACCAGCCTGTGTGGCCTAATGCTACCAAGGAAATGCTCATCACTGACCGTAAGAAGGCCAAGTTGGGATTGGTCATCAAGGATGACCGTGACCTTGCTGCGGATCCTATCGTTGGTACCTACCAGATCACGATTGATGATATGCTGGAGCTGATGGCCAAGGGTCATGAGTGGTACAACCTTGCTGGAGTCCAGACTGGTCGTGTCAAGATGAAGCTCGAATGGAAACCAGTAGCGCTCAAGGGAAATCTAGGTGGCACTGGTGGTTATCTGACACCTATCGGTGTGATGAGACTACATTTCCAGAATGCTCGTGATCTGAGGAACGTGGAAACCATGGGCAAATCCGATCCATATGTCAGGGTTCTACTTTCGGGTGTCGAGAAGGGACGAACAGTTACTTTCAAGAACAACCTGAACCCTGACTGGGATGAGGTTGTTTACGTTCCTATTCACACTACCCGAGAGAAACTGACCCTTGAGGTTATGGACGAGGAGCACCTAGGAAAAGATCGCTCTCTTGGTCACCTCGAGTTACTAGCAGCCGACTTCGTCGACCAAGATGAAAATGGTGAATACCTCGTCAAGGAGCAGAAGCAATTCATTCCAGGTGGTCTGAAATTGGGTGCACACTCTCAACCAAAGGGCACATTGAACTATACCGCCTCCTTCTATCCTACTTTCTCGGTCTGGGATCCTGATGATGACTCGGATGACGAAGACGAGAAGCAGAGTAGCGCGAACGGTCTCTCACGACAAGGTTCAATCAAGACACAGGGATCTAACCAGGGATCTGTTAGTAAGGGTCACAGAAAGAACGCATCAAGTGTATCTGGAATTTCGCGAGCTGAGACCGCCGGGACCATTTCTTCGCTCAAGTCTGCACAGACTTCACATACTGATAGTGAGGCAGACCTTGCAAAGCAGCTTGAGAAGAACCAAACCCAGCAAGACGATGGAGTACCCCAAAAGAAGGAGGTTGAGAAACTACGTCTCACCGGCGATGACCTTCAGAAATATGGTATGTTGGGTGGCGATTTCGCAACTTCTGGTTTACGTCAAGAACTGAGTTTGTCAACTCCCATCTGCCGTGCTTTACGCAGAGTTGTTTTTATTGCAAGTATTAGTGCCTGTACTGACTATTGATAGAATCTGGTCTTATCGTATTCAAGCTCATCGAGGGCGAGTTTGCCGATACCGGCGCATATGTTGATATTCTTATGGATGACATGGCATTTCCTAGCTACTCAAGTGCTAAGATTAAAAATAAGCACATGACGTTCAACGAAGGTAGGCTTTGTGACGCTGTTATCTTTGTTATGTATGCTAATGGTTGCTAGTGGGAGATGCTATGGTCCGTGAACTTGATTTCTCGAAGATCACCCTGCGTATCATCGAGCATATCGACAAGAAAGGTGAAAATGATGAAGATCATATCATTGCCAAACTTACGGGTAACACTATTGACACTCTGCGGAGATGTTTGGTAAGGACTATCGAGCGTAAATCGGCGTGACAGGGGCTAATCGAATACTAGTATACACCAACTGTCTTGACTCTAAAGGACAACCATGGCCGCGAGAACAAGATCACCGTCAGTCTGAAGTATCTTCCTGTTAAAATGCAACTGGATCCAAGCGAATCATTCAACAACCAAGGTAATCTTCGCGTTGATGTTCTGGATGCAGCAGATCTGCCGGCAGCGGACCGCAACGGTTTCTCCGACCCTTACTGCAAATTCATCCTCAATGACAAGGAAGTCTACAAAACGAAGACGCAGAAGAAGACACTTCATCCTGCTTGGAATGAATATTTCGAGGTTCCAGTACGGAGCCGAACGGCTGCAGACTTTGAAGTCAAGGTGTATGACTGGGATTTTGGTGACAAGGCAGACTTCCTGGGCAAAGCAACCATCAATCTCAACATTCTAGAGCCTTTCCAAAAGCAAGAAGTCACTCTTGACTTGGATGGCCAATCCGGAAGGATTCGACTTGGGATGATGTTCAAGCCAAACTATGTCATGCGTGCTCGACAAGGCTCAAGTACATTTTCTGGTACTTTTGCTCTCCCCGGAAAGGTTGTAGGTGCACCCGTTAAGGGTGTCGGCAAAGGGGCCGCCTTTGTTGGTGGAAACGTTGTCAAGGGAGCATCCTTCCTCGGTCGCAGCTTTAGGAGAAGAAAATCCCGAGGTGCTAATGAAGGCGAAGATTTCATCAGCGACTCACCGCGGGAATCTGCTGACGAGACTCCCGTCATTTCTGTTGAGAAGGACAGCGGAGCTGAAGGTCCTGCCAATGGCGCTCATACACCTTCAAATCACAACAGACACCGAAGCTGGGGCGGTCAAAGCATAGCAAGCGCTTTCGGCGGTAGTGGTGCGGGTGCGGGCGAACAAGGCACGGCAAATATCGCCATCGTTGGTGCCACTGGATACCCTCAGGGCACGAACATTCGCGTCTTCGTTCGCCACGAATCTCCCAAGGGTAGCAAGGAAGTTCATAAGACCGACCACATCAAGGCACCTACCGGATCCGTCAGCTTCGAAGAAGAATCCTTCAAAGTGCCGTGCACTGCAGACTCATCCTTCAAGCTTATCGTCAAGGATCATAGCACATTCGGACGCGACGAAGAACTTGGGGAGCATGTCTTCTATGTGGACGATCAGGGTGAAGGGAGCGAAAAGAGCATACCCGTCGGAAAGGGTATGGTCATTGTTCGGAGCAGTTTTTCCCCAGCAGACGCAACAAGCCAGGCTAGCAGCCCCAGGCTACCCAAGGGCCGTGGATTGTTGAGCAGAGGAAGAGAGAGTCGGAGCGTGACCCCGGCTTAGAAAGCTAGGCTCGCTAGGCTGTCACTAGAAAGTAGCAGGGCTTCTGGGTAATATGAGGACGCACGATATTCTTGTGCGTAATTGGGCTGGCAATGGTTTGAGGGAATTCGAGATACGGGAATAGGTGCTATGGGGGTTCCGGACCTGGGAGAAATGGAATGGACGGTGTTGATGATGAATTCGGAAGGCAGGCGGCGATAATGGTGTCCGCTGGGTGGCCTTCTCCAAAACGACTCTTCTTGGGACATGCTATATTCATTTTGTTCTGACCCTTTGTCTCTTTCCTTATACTCTTCTTCTCCTAGTCTCATTTCTTCTCTTCTCTTCGTACTCGGCATGTCTGGACAGAGGGACTCTTATCTTCTTTTTCTTTTATCAACCTACTTCACTTCTATTGTTTACTTCTTTTTTGGTTCTTTTGTTCTACCACTTTTTTCTCTTTAGTTGTTTCCATCACCTTCAGAGTCTCTGCTGTCTCAGTGCGAGCTGCGTGCGGGTTTTATACCATAGGGTTTTTTTCTTGGTTCTTGTTGGGGAAAGTGAAATAATAAGTTGAAAATATGGTTTTTCTTCTTGGATAACTTGATTTGATGTATTGTGATTGATTTAGTAAAGTTAGTGTGGTTTTGGGAGTCCCTTAGCCCGGTCTTTGTGGAGTCGACCTTTGAGGGTAAGTATGATGTCTTGAAGATACTCATTGATACACGGGAGAGAAATTCTGCTTACATCCTCCCTACTCCTAAGATTTCCTGCCACATAGAGATAGAGACTTAATCGTGCACTCAGTGATTTTGACAACTTAAGGGTACCCTACCACTGTGCTATGTAGCTCTAGTAGCTACGTTAACCCTTACTTTTCTTTTCTTGACTTGATTTGACTGAGGGAAGATGGGAGAGAGCAGCACATTTCAAGGTGGAAGAGCGTGCGATGAGGAGCTGTAATTACTCATGGTACGCTTGCTTCGTCGGTATTTGGGGTATTTACGGGAAAACAGCTCTTTGCAGTGTGAACACCGTACCACTCATAATAATGCACTTGTTTTTTTTTCTTAGAGTTATTGGTTGGGTTATTTTGCGGATCGTTGTATTTTTTTTATATTCGAGTAATTGGTCGTTTCGTTGCAGCGAGGTCGAGTTTGTATTTGCGGATGAGAAGGGTGTGGCGATTGAGGGGTCGTGGAGGTAGGAGAATTACTCGTATAAAAGTTCTAGTGACGGAAAGGGCGAGCCTGAAGCTCTCTGACTAACTATCGTGTGTTACTAGAAGATCTTCTGTAATGGCCCACCACCCTCCCACTTGCACCCCTCCATAATTCTTTCAAAATCAACTATTAACGTTCTCAATTCACCCCTCATCTTCATCTTTTCAAGCTGCTGCTGGGCCGATTTCTTCCTCATTGACGGCCTTATTACAGCTAGCACTTCTGCCTTAAAATTACCTTCAAGCGCATCGGTATAAGAGCCAGCTGCAAGTTGGCCCTCATCGCTACCAAATCCTTCATTACTATCTCGATCGCGGCAACCTGGTGATCAAAGCCCATGGTGCCGACAAAGGCTCTTAACGCAGCAGCCGTCTTACCCACAGACTCTGCAAGCTGAGTCGTCTCTTCATGCCTTTTAACCCTCTTCCCCGCCTCTCGATATTTTCCTTTACAATTGACTGAGTACTAGCTCTTTTGCGCGCTCTCGTTGGCTCTGGGGTATCATCACTGGAATCTTCAACGGCATCTCTCCCCATCGACTGAGGTGTGCTCTCCTTTCAAATTCTCCACACAACCATAGGTTTTTTTTTTGGCGGCCACAGGTACTTTGGCGAAACTAATAACCTCATCACCTGTTGCCATTGTCCCCTCAAATAGCACCCGTAAAAGGGGGCTCGAACTTGATTGGAACAAAGCGAAAATTCCGGGAAATTGGGTGTGCCTCAAGGTAGGCATCTAAGGCCTCGCCGTCGCTGGTAACTACTCCGTTCTCAAATGAGAAGCCCGATTGGCTTGCAAGGTGGAGCTAAATCCTCCAATCCTTCTAATACGAATCGACCTTGCTCTTAAAGTGACTAAAGGTTACTATCACTCCCGGGTAACGAGTTGCCTCAACCGTGTCACGAAGCAGCTGCCAGATTGATGGCTTGAAGCTTGAAAGTTTGAAGTTTGGATCAGTTCGTCGGCCCCGCTCGATCTCTGCTAACAAGGCGTTGAGTAGAGCACCCTCCATATCCAGCGTCCAACGTATCTGAACCTTCTGAGATGAGTTGAATATGTATCTCTGGCTGTCCCGGATTGGCATAGAGGTCCGGGAGGGTGCAGGAGAATCGTGGCTCGACGTCGATGGTGGTGAGACATAATCTTCAGGTATAGGTGGGCCATGGCTATAGGCTATCCTATCGTGAGATGTATAAATAACAGCCGCTTCGGATGAATGATTGGTGTCCATAACAATCATTGATAGAAGGTTACAAACATAGACATATTTTTCTGGGACAGATTGTACGAGTGCCCCTGCTCCTCGCTACTGGCTTCCATTACTCCATGCTCTGGTGAGAATGTCTCTGCATCGAAGATAACAAAGTAGGATATACGATAGACAGCTTCTTTCGACCTTAGACTAGTTAAAGCCAACTTCTCTGGCAGGTTTTCTAATAAATATCTTATAGTTTAATGTCCAATGGATTCTACAGCGCAAGACTCAGAAACATTAATCTGTAACAGGTAAGCGCTAGTAAACCTCGAGCGACTAAACGTACAGAACCCCGCAATGAAATAAGAGTTCCGTCTCCTCCTACAGAGCACCTAATGGAGCCCAACTCCCCAGAAACAATCACCTTGGTAGCACGATGCCTACCCTCCTGACTCTACCCCGCGAGCTCCGCGACCAGATTCTCACCTATGTTCTGGATCCAGAACAAGAATCATATTTGCAAAGCTCTTCAGACACCACAGCCGAAGACGAGAACCATAACGATCAGAAGATCTCGGATGAAGACGACACATCGATTCTAATAACCGAATTCGATACAGTGCATTGCCCCTTTTCTGCTCTCCTGCTCACCAATCGCCAAATCCGGCGCGAAGCTCTAACCATCATTCACAATCTGGCTCCCCCGGGCCAAGGAGCTTGCTTTCAGGTTTTTGTGATGATCTGGAGCGGCCTCTTGTCATATTGGGTAAATGATCTAAGACCAAGAAAGTGGGTGGTATGCGAGACTCACGGTTTATTGTTTGCGCCCCGGCTTTGTGCGCATTTTGTGCGGGCGCAGGCGCATGGTTGGAGGATAGATTCTATAAGTGTTATAGGTCCCAGGTGGACAGTCGTGACTGGGAGAGCCGATACAAGCAAGGAAGGAGATGTATCTTCTGCGGTCTATCCTTTTAATCTAATGTATAAGAGCTGGTAGGCCTTGTAGGGAGCTACCGTGCTTCTGAATCTCATAGCTCTGATATCTACTAGCAGCCCACCGACCACAGCAGCAGAATCAGAACCCAACGCTATCATTCTTGTTCCAATTTCGCTGAATCAGAACGCATGTCTATTGAGACTCTAAATGCCTACTCTCCTCTCCCTCCCCCGGGAATTCCGAGATGAGATCCTTGTCTATGTCATAGACCCATGGCAAAAGATCTATGACCCAGAGATATTATGCATTCCGGCGAGCAAGAAAGAGCTGCAAGCAAAAGGTAATAATACTATAATCATCGATACAGCTGGGCCTGAACTCACCTCCTATGAAAACTACTGTCAAGTCGCAGCGCTTCTGCTCATCAATCATCATATTCGCTTTGAAGCTATCGATATCATAGAAAAGATAGACACATAGACACTCCGCACCTTGGGCTCTAAGGTGATTGTTACATTATTTTCAATTATCGGGAAGGCTTTTCACCATAATTCATAGCAATGCTAAGGCTAAAGGCGTGGTTTGAGTGTGAGGTCCATGGGCTGATGATTCCCCTACGATTATGTTCGTACTATGTCCAGGCAAAGACTCATGGATGAGAAGTAAGTAGAATGGAACTTAGCTGGATGGGATGGTCAGTTAGGAGGACTAATAAGAAGAGAAAGAGGAAAGAATAAGAAGACAAGGCAGACAATGACTGCGCCGAAGCCATTGGCCTGATGTGCATCAGCGCTACGTCGTGCATATCGCCAAGATGCAATCATTAGTCCGCCTCCAATGGAACATGGAATCCCCCACACTTTTGGAAGCTGGATGGAATGACAGCCCGATTGACCTTGTGTGGCATCCAGGCTCTAGATTGAACCACGCAAGCCTCATCTGAACCGGTGAGAGAAGCGGTAAAAATGGGCAGCCTCCCCGTCATAACTGTTCCCAGGCGCTGTCATCGAAGTTCCTCCGAACTCACTGTGTTGGTCCGGGACTGTACGCAGTCCTCACGAAGAGCCTATGGTCAGCCCTTTCCTTCGATTGAGCCTTCTTGAGCCATTTCTAACCCCACTTTTAGGCCGAAGCACTGGGCGCCACAGCAGCTAAAGTGCAGATGTTCGAAGATGCAATTGATGTCTTTCAGAGTATTAAAAAGGTCTACAAGCGGCACAAAGAACTCACAGCCGTCTTAGACAAGTATGAGCTCGAGCTGAAGAGAATCAGAGACCTGCCTGAATCAGTTCGCAACGAGAAAGCCCTCGAGGGTGCCATAGTCTTCGATCCATTAGTTAGGCTCGAGCAGCTCGAGCGCAAGCTATGTAAATGGCTCGCCAAAGTAGACCCAGGCGACAAGCCCTCGCTTCGACGGTTCGCAGATCAGTTGGTGCGTGGTCAAAATGACCGGAAGAAGCTGGATGAAATCATGAGAGACTTGGATAGGGCAAAGGACGATCTGAACATCGTTATCCAAATGCACGCAGCGCGATCGATTTACAGCATAAACTCATCGATAAGTACCAGGAGTTATCGCAAGAAGAGAGGGAGGCGTGGATAGCTGAGACGAAGGCGAGGATGGAAAAGAGGAAGGCGCAGATAGAAAATAGGGAGGCGTGGATGGCTAAGATGAAGGCGGAGATGGAAAAGAGGGAAGTGTGGATGGCTGAGACGAAAGAGCAGGTGTTTTGGGAGAGGGAGAAAACGCCAGAAACAAAAGAGGTGACCAAGACAGCGGCAAGAAACCAGGGGAGTGGAGAGGAAGTGATGATGCCTCTACTCGAGCGAAGAGAGAACGACGTCCAGGCCACATCTATCTCCAGAGTCCCAGATAAAGTAAAACACTCGAGAGATGAATCAGCCAAAGTACATGATAGAGAGATATTCAATCAGATCCTAAAAGATGGTCCTGCTTCAGAGTTTAGAGAATTAGGTAACCCAGGAACGGCACTTGTAGACGCTCATCATAAGCAAGCAGAGGTACCTGAGGAACTATCTCCTCTAAGCTCCACGAAAGCAGCAGACGATTGCATTTTCGTTGCCTTTAACGATGAACACAGTGCTTCCCAGGCCGTGAAGCAAAGAACGGAGCAAGAAATCCTTGCCCTCAGATTATTCGATTCACTCCTCGCAGAGCTCAAGGGATTGCGTCAGTTACACGTGAATGCCCTCGCAAATCTTGGGTCGAGATGTTTCCTTGAGAGTTACCAAAGAATCCTGACAATATACGTCTCAAAGTTGCGAGAAGATGCGCGAACCCCCGTCGAAAATGACACCATTAAGACGCTTGGAAATCATGAGAATCGTCGGGCCATAGCACAAAGAATTTTGAGCCTTTTGGAACAGGACAATAAAGATCATTGGAAGTCACTAGATGTCCTCACTCTTCAGCCAGCTAAGAAACAATTACTTGGGAGTCGGCAAGGAACACTTATGGCTCACCACGGACACCACGCAGAAAGAGTGTGGTTTCAGTCACCTTTGAAGATATCCCCACTATCGCCACAAGAAGAGACGAAAAGATGATGGAGCCTTTCGATCCTGACCCTTTCTTGAACGTTGACCTGGACAACGTACGATCAAGGCCCAGGAGAAGATCCATAGCGCCCCCAACGCCAGATTCAGATGTCCGACCAGATATTGTTGAGTATTCGGATGAAGAAATTGAAGAGGGAGATGGCAAGGAGAAGGACGAGAGTGGAGAGAAGGATCATCTGAAGACGCAAATAGTTCCCAACATTAAAGAGGCGTATCGCTTTCTTAAGAGAGATATTCCTTTACAAGTGCTCATTCTGCAACTCAGACTGTTAGCCCTGCCAGCATCCTTGAGAAACATCATCGAGACCACACCGAAACGGTCAATCAAAATCTCAACCATCAAGGATGCTTCGTTTATGAACAAGGGCAAAGCTATTATCGAAGACTATACTGCCACACGTTGGGATTGGTGGCCTTTAGCACCCCGGATTCCGGACTTGCCGCCGGATCGATTGCGCCTTGAATGGCGAGTGAGTATTACCACATCCTAGCTTATTTGCACACAAATACACTGACTGTGAAAAGTTCTGTGAGCAGCCTTTGTACCGGGAGATATTTCCGGAGGACCTAGAGGCCCTTAGGTACATCTTATCTCTGGTGGATGACCATCCGCTAAGATGTCATTGTTGCAACATCAAGTCGCCTCGAATGGATTGGGGCACTGCTCTCCAGGCCATGTTCCAGACCCTCACGAAAAAAAGTACCTACGATGCTGGCAAATCTATTGTCTACAGTGATTACTCTGCCGTCAAAAGCTCGCTTGCGCTACAGCCCAGCTACACCTACGAGTACCGGTTCGTCATCAAACCCAGCACAAGGAGCGCCGCAGGCGACACTTTCAAACCCCTCTGGTTTTGACAACTTTAGTTTCGAAACGCAAACTGGTGTTACAGGCAACAATTCGCTTGTGAACTCGTTTTGGGTGGTCTTTGGCATTAAGGACATGCGTAACTTTGATGGTATAGAAAATATGGAAACTAACGCTCAACTCATGGACCCAGTATTCGAAGATTTGAAGATGAGGCATAAGAAGCACCGTTGGTTCCTTCAACGGTGGTTCTCCCCTTACCGCTTTTGGTACTGCAGATTTGCCCAAGTAAGCACCATTGTCGGCATAGAGCCATCCAGCCAACAATTTGGAGCTAATTGTACTAGTTCAAGGTCATACTTAACGAACATGTCTCAAGTTGCGCTCAGGAAGCCCTCCCAGATGATCACGGATACACTCCAGACTACGAATACAACCCTCGGCCACCTGACGCACCGGACCCGCTCATTGCTCCAGATGAATTTGAGTTCTTTCTCAAGGCATGCAACACTTCCTGCTACTGGTCCCTACTTCCGAGATTTCTGCACAACTGCTGCAGTCTTCCAGTTAACGGCCAGGACTGGAAGCGCATCCCTCGGAAGAAGAGCGCATTCAAAGCACCAACCCCACCGTACAACCCTGGCTCCAACAGTACTGAAAAGATCGCCTTTGGAATTGAAGCGCAGTACCTACCATCATTTATTATTTTCTTCGTATATAACCTCATTCTCATACTTTCGGGATTTGGATTCTGGGTTTATTGGTTGAAGAATCATCCAGGTGACTTGCAGAATGCATCGGTGCCTCTGTTCACTGTACTAGGGCTTCTTGCGTCATTCTGGGGACTTCTTGGAAAACAGATGGGTACTTCTTGACTCGGGATACCACTTAATGGTAGTAGATATGCATGCCGATAGAGTTAGAATTCCCTCGTGCACCACGATTTTCCCCGTTTCATAAAATATTTTGATGCGCTACTACCAGCAGGTCCAGTGCCTTACCCAGCCAATCAGACAGACTGGGAATGCTGTGAAGAAGTTTACTGCCAAAACTTTACCAGACTGGAAAAGTAAACTTGTATATTTGATATGTCGTCATCTTCTTTAGCTTGGGTAACTTGGGTATTTTACTCCTCAGCTCATATCGAAAGGAGTTTTTCCTGCTTGGTCTGAAGTTTCCAAGACCGGCTCCTCGAATCAGGCGACAAGCGGAATATGGAATTCATTCACTTTATCTCTCAGGACTTACTCGTTGCGTAGCCTTTCAGCGTAGACAGATAGGTGTGTTGCAATATAGTAACTTTGTCAGTTGGACGGGTAGTTGATTTCCATGAAAAGGACGAGGGAATCTAACAAAAGAGAACCGCACTGCATGGCTGAGCTGGTCTTGAAAGTTGTGTGAGCAGCAATTGCTGAGAGGTCGTTTTTGTCCAGCATCTACAACTCGAAATATGCATCAGAGGGCCCTATATTAATGTCGAATCAAGCTTATTGAACACGAAACACAAGAACCAACAGTAAAGTGTTGGAACAGGGCAACAATCTTGCGGGAGGTGCAAATTCATACCTATATTAGAATAGGACTAGCGTCAACATGAGCCTTGGCGAAGCGGCTCGGCCCAACAGATTCTCCGCCCTAAGCGAGACACACGAAATTCACCTCAAGCCTTCCACCCCAGCACTCTCGAACTTCGACAAGCACAACTTCCGCCTCTCTTTACCTAACAATCCAGCACCAATACCAGCAAAATGGGCGGAGTCACAGTTAAGGACGTCGAGGTACGCGCGCCAGCACCACCCTGAAACCCGCGCCACTGCGACAACGGAATTGACAATATCCCCACAGGCGCAAAAGTTCATCAATGCCTACGCCGCTTTCTTGAAGCGACAGGGAAAGCTCCCAATGTACGTTCAACCTGCCGCAGAGAATTTTGTATTAAAATATCGCAATATGCTAACTTTTGTCGCAGTCCAGGTTCGTGTCAATCCAGCGGGTGAATATAAAAAAGCCTGAATCCCGTAACTGGGGGATATTTGCACGCTCAGCTTGCTGACCATTTGCGTACCTTATCTACAGGCTGGGTTGATACTGTCAAGACTTCGCGTACGTAAAAAGCTCTCGTTTGGAAGAGATTTCCGAGAATCTTTTCTCTCCCTGTGTCTGTGGCTGGTTCTAATGGACGTTTTTGTACAGACTCCAAGGAGCTTCCTCCTCAGGACATCGACTGGTTCTACATCCGCGCTGCTTCCGTCGCTCGTCACGTCTACATGCGAAAGACCGTCGGTGTTGGCCGTCTCCGAAAGGTTCACGGGTACGGACTTCGATCCTCGAATGTCGGAAGAAACAGGTTACTAACATCTAGGTAGTGCCACCAAGAACCGTGGCTCGCGCCCCTCCCACCACGTCGACGCCTCCGGCTCCGTCGACCGCAAGGTCATGCAGGCCCTCGAGAAGATTGGTGTCCTCGAGCAGGACGAGGAGAAGGGTGGCCGCCGCATCACCCAGTCTGGCCAGCGTGATTTGGACCGAATTGCCCAGACCACCCTCGAGGCCGAGGAGGAGGATGAGGATGACGAGTAGATTTCATGTCGCATAAAAGGGAAAAGTGCTGCTTTGCCATTTGAATAGCGGGCGGTATGTGCATTCTACGGTTTTACGGCTTATGGCGTTCATCATGAGTTCGCTGGGCATCATAGAGCCTAGGACACCGGAAATGACATTGGGCATTGCCCTAAAAATTGATACCCCACATATTTTTGTGCAGTGATTGATGATTACATTTTTGATGTGACTTGGATTTGCTATGAAACAGCTGTCTCTCCTATGACAATGGTAGGCTGGGCAGGCCAACACGAGGCATAATATTCGAAGGTCTACTTAAGTTCCAATTTGATTACTCCACCAGTCTATACAGTAACTCCAGTCCCTCTACTACCCTCCCCATCTAACTAGAAGAGAAAATTATTTGTCCGTAGCCCTATCTGTATAGAATCAGCCATACTCCCTTTTCCATTTTTATCTTCAATCTTAAACCCCTCCTTGCCTTTTTCTATATACCTCTCGTCTTTGCTTTTTCCCCGTTGTTGAATCAAAAGAGATCCGTCATGGCGCCGTGGCTAGCATCACCCACCAAGCGGGCATACTTGGCCAGTACACCCCTCGTAACTGGCATAGCAGGTGCCCTCCAGACGGCTAGCCTCTTCTGGACTTCCTCCTGGGAAACATCCATGTCGAGACGATTGGAGTCGGCATCAATGGTGATCATATCGCCGTCTTTCACTAGAGCTATCGGGCCACCAACAGCAGCCTCAGGGCAGATATGTCCGACGATGAATCCGTGGGAGGCACCCGAGTAGCGGCCATCAGTAATAAGAGCAACATTGCTGAGACCAGCGCCCATGATGGAGGCACTAGCTTTGAGCTGCTCGGGCATGCCTGGTCCACCCTTGGGTCCCTCGTAGCGGACGACGAGGACGAGATTCTCACCTCGTGGGATCTTGCCTGCATTGAGAGCAGAATCAAGTTCGTGCTCCTTGTTGAAGACCATGGCCTTACCAGTGAACTTGAGACCCTCCTTGCCAGTGATCTTGGCGACTGCTCCATCGGGTGCGAGGTTGCCGCGTAGAATCTCAATGTGACCGGTGGGCTTGATGGGATTGGTGAGCGGACGGATGAGGACCTGGTCTTGAGGGAGAGATGGGAAAGGCTCGATGTTCTCAGCAAGAGTCTTGCCCGTGACGGTTGGGATCGATCCGTCTAGGAGGCCGGCAGCGACAAGGAGCTTCATAACAGATGGCATGCCACCAATTTCGAAGAGGTCCGCGGCAAAGTACTTGCCACTAGGTGCGAGATCCGCAAGGAAAGGAATTTTGTTGGAGACACGCTGGAAGTCGTCCAGGGTGAGTGGAACTCCAGCGGTTCCTGCCATGGCAAGGAGATGGAGGACTGCGTTTGTGGAGCCACCAAGCACCATCATCATAACTAAGGCATTTTCGAAGGAGGCCTTAGTAAGGAGCTTTTTAGGAGTGATGTTCTTCTCCATGCACACACGAATAGCAGCAGCAGCTTTGGCGCACTCCCGCATCTTCGAGGGAGACTCAGCTGGTGTGGTCGAGGAATTGGGGAGGGT
Source organism: Acrocalymma vagum (assembly GCA_028476805.1). Classification (NCBI taxonomy): domain Eukaryota; kingdom Fungi; phylum Ascomycota; class Dothideomycetes; order Pleosporales; family Acrocalymmaceae; genus Acrocalymma; species Acrocalymma vagum. The sequence goes on along the minus strand of JAQGEP010000001.1, from coordinate 694,626 downwards.
GAGACCCATTGCTAGTAGATATTAGTCTCTTGTACACATTATGTTTACGGGATAGATATTGCCTACCTTCAATGGATGTTGACATGGTATTTGCCGTGTACATTCCACCACAAGCACCAGCTCCTGGGCAAGCATTCTTCTCGATATCCTCCATGATCTCGTCGGGAGTATATTTGCCTTCCTCTGCGCTCTTCAACGTCTTGTAGATGTATGCGCCATGCTTCTCATAGCAGGTGCTAATATTGATGGGCTTTTTAAGAGTCTCGGAATATCCAGGCATGATCGATCCACCGTAGACCATAAGGGAGGGGCGGTTGTGTCGTGCGAATGCCATTATGACACCGGGCATGTTCTTGTCGCAGCCGGGGATTGCAACGCACGCATCGTGATGCTGAGCGCAGGTAACTGTCTCGATGCTGTCTGCAATGATTTCACGTGTCTGTAGCGAGAATCTCATGCCTGTAGGCAAGAAATAGTAAGGTTAGAAGGTTACTAAAAGTTGAAGCCTTAGGCCACAAGGATTGTTAGGCTTACCCTCTCCTCCCATGGTAATGCCATCAGAAACACCAATGGTGTTGTATTGCCATGCCAGCATATTGTCCTTCTCTACATGTTTCTTGATCTCCTTGCCCAAGTCGAGCACTAGAATAAACGTCAGTATACAATTACCCCCACGCGACCATGAGGCTCTTCGGAAGGTTCGTTTACGGCTCCACCAATAATAATGGTGCAGATTGCCTGATTGGGTGACGTACAATGAGTGCTGCAGGGAGGGTCAGTACCAATGACGTTATGATCGTGGGGTATACTTACTTGCATGGATTGCCCTCCCACCACACACTGGCAATTCCAACTTGAGGGTAAGTTTTCATAGCTTCCTTAGAAGGGACGCCCGCGGCGTAGAGCATAGCCTTGAGAAGTTGTCAGAAAGAGCTCCGGATCCAACAAAACTTGCTAATTGCTAGTATACCTGAGCTCCTGGGAAATTGTGACCGGTAGTAAGAGTGGAGGAGTATTTGTTCAGCGCAAGCTTGCCATCCCTCATAGTGCCGTCGGGAAGATGGGGGAAACTCAGAAAGCGCGGCTCCTCCGGCTGACGCTGCTTTTCGAGATTTTGCGGATCCATTGTGTGCGTCTTAATGCGAGATGTGTAATTATGGAGAGGAGAAAAAGTGGCTTAAGGTTGTCAATGGTAGTAAAGTAGGTTGGAGAATTGGGTTGGGGAATTAGGGAACTGAAGAAAATGTCGAGGAGAAAAGGAAGCTTAGCCGCCAGTGAAGGTGAAAGTGAAAATGGGAACAGGTAAAAGCAGACGTGCGTGCAGCCGGCGATTAGATATGTGCAAAATATGGGGTCATCCAGTGAGCTCACAAGGGTAGTAATCGGGATATCCGAAAAGAACCTAGCATGGGGACCAGCTTCGAGGTGAAAGAACGTCTCAGTCGACGAGGTGGGGCGTTTAGGCCTCTATCCGCTTTCTCTTGACTCGAGGGCGAAGAAAAAAAAGGAGGGGTATCAATAAGTGTGACGTTTACCCCTCCAAGCCCGTCGCGCTACGAGAGCAGCTGGCAAGAGAAGTGGTCATTCACAACCAATGTCCGTCAGAGTATTTCACCACGGTCCGAAGCAATTGACACGACCAACAGTTGGTACTGGGCGTAGGAGCCTTCGGGCTGGCGCAACGGTACACAGGACCAGCAAAAGACTGGATAGCGGTAAAGGTACCGAGTGCGCCATGTCGGGGAGAAGGCCGCAAGCCGTCAAGTGCAGTCGTGATAGGTGCGCCCACCACATACAGGTGCTCTCATACACATGTCATGTCATGGTATGGCGAAGGCTGTGGTCACGTCCAAGGAACATTTTGATATCAAAAAGGCGTGCTCGCATTCGCATATGCATCATGCACGCCGCTATCAGATGGTGGTTGCCGGGCGGGACAGGGGCATTGCCGATGCTCGGAAAGCTGTAGACCGATGCGATGCGATGCGAAAAAGACATGACTGGGTGAGTTTATGACGGCGGGCCGTGCTGGACGATGGACGATGGTTGATGTACGAGTGCTAGCATGGAGAGCAGGCCACGACACGAAGCATTCATTTTGGTACATGACTGTGGGAGGCCTTGATAAGGCCAAGGCCCAGGGCGCAGATGGGAGAAGCAGCTAATTAGGTACTCCCACGGTGTACACTTGAGCAGGTAGCTGGGTAGCTGATAAGTAACGTATGCAGTCGTAGCTGGGGTCGAGACAGCAGATGGCAGTGGCGGCGGAGGACAGCTCATTGTGCATTTGGTTAGAGCAGGTGTTTCCAGGGAGTTCTTTCTCTGTCTGGGACACGGGCGTATGTAGGCTTCCATGTTTGGTATTGGCATTTTGTGCAGGCAAGTGCAAATGAGGGGTCGCTTCTAGAAGGACCAAGGAAGTAGGGGCCCCGGGGTGTCATGTCAGTCAACCAGAACCAGTGTACCTAGGTAGAAGTGTAACGTACAATACATCACTCAGCCCGCGGACCGACCATGCAGGAGCGAGACGATCCAGGAAGCGGGAGGGCGCAGAAGCGAGACGGGCGGAGAGATTACTGTACTTACTGTATTAACGGTAGGAAGACAGGCCTGGGATGGTGGCTTGCGAAGAGCTCAGCACAGGCGAGAACTTGTGGGCACACTGCACATACTTACATTGTGCAGGCTGCCTCTGGTGGACGCGCTCCACCTGAACCTGCGCCTGCACTCCAAAAACGGACTTCCCTGCACATCGCTGCCCATCACTGCCCTTCACCGTCATCTCCCCTGTTTTTCGCGCACCTCCAACAATATCTCCATCCCATCTTACAAGGCGGCCCAGGGCGGCCCCAACAGCGTCGGCCTGCAACTTGGACTGAGGACCCTGATTATTCCCTCAGTTGCTTGCCTCGATGTGGATGTCTTTCTGGAAAGCGCTAGGCCGAGCTACGGGACGCCGCTTCCGTGAGCCCAACTGACATCATCCGCTCTGTCGCGCTCAACTCCCAAGATCTCCCTAGGTACCAAAAAAAAAACCTCCGGTGAGTCGACGACGCCAGTTGCTGCTGCCTCTTCGCCTGTTGTGTGCATTCCCAATGGACAGCTGCGTACATTCCACGCTCTTGCTCTCGTCACCATAAACAGCACAACCACTCACCCACACGACACCCTGCACGTCGTCGTTGTTGTCGTCGTCCGCTTCCAGCTCCAGCTCCAGCATGCATTACACCGCGCCCGAACGGATACCAGGGTTGCATAGGTATTAGCTATTCTTTCTCGCAGCAGCACATTCGCCCAGTTTGCCCCCCCAACGTGCGCGCATCGCTCCGTTACAGCCGTCCCAGGCACCGGCTGCTCGTCGCCAGACACCAGGGCACGATTTGCATCGCGCCTCGCCATTGGTCCGCCCACGCTGCCCTCCTCTTTGTTCCGACATCCCGCACGTCCTCCCACAGCGCCTTCTGTTGAATATACATTCAGCGCTGGAGCACGCAAAGAGAGATGGAGCCTCATTCGCGTCCTTGCTCGCCTCACAATGGCACGTTGCGCTTTCCACAGGCCCTCGTCCTGCTGCTGAGCTCATGTTTTGCCCGCACGCCAACCGATCACGTAGTACACGCTGACTCTGAGTTGGCCTGCTGGCACAATATAAAAGACTCGGCTTTCCAGTTGATCCTGCGCCTAAACCCCTTTCTCGACCTAGGAAGCTCCACCACTTCAACTTTTGTGGGTATGGTTAAACTGACGGCTCTCTGTGGTATCGGTTCTGCTCTCTGGGTTTGGAGGAAACGAAGCAACAGAAGAAAGGCTGTGTCCGATGGCACCTCCCAACTTGCGTCCGATGCTGCTATTGGTAAGGATTTCCCCTGGCGATCAATATCCAATTCCCCTTGCTCCGGTTTCATCTTTCTCATCATTAGTATTTTCCATCTCTTATCATTATCTATCATTCTCAATATCATGTGGCGTCACCCGCGCCCACCAAGACACCTTTATTCATTGCATGTGAAGCTTCTTACACATGCACGCCTGCTGAACCACGCAATATTTCACGGCCAACTTCTAATGCATCAACTAACTCCGGCACAGATGCTGCTGCCACCGACCCAGGCCTGCTGAAGAAGCATTCATCCATTCGCTCATACACTGTCCCCGCTACAGGCATCACTTACCCTGGAATTCGCACATTTTACAGGCCTCATCCTCAATCCAGTAAACTCCCCACGAAGCCCAATGCAGTTCCTTTACTGGTGTTTATCCATGGTCTTGGTGGCTCTGCCGCGCAGTTCCACCCAATCCTTATCAGCCTATCAAACCTAGCATCCTGTCTTGCCATTGATCTCCCCGGCTGTGGGCTGTCGACCTTCGAACCAACTAATTGGGATGCTTACACGACAGAGTCCTTGGTCCAGCTACTCGCTGTTGTCATTGAGGCTCATCGTGACCACGATGCACGCCAAGATGTCATCCTCATTGGCCACAGCATGGGATGCTCTCTGGCTGCGCTATTAGCCTCCGCAACCTCGCCATACAGTAGTCTGATATCCGAACATGTTACTGGTCTTATTGCCATCTGCCCAAAGGCAGATCCACCCACAGAAAAGCAACAGAAGGCCCTTAGGTTGGCTGCGTCTGTCCCAACAGTCCTGTTCAATTTGTCCAGGAAATGGGATCGTAGGGGAGGCATCAACAGCACTAGCGTTCTGCGCATGACAGGACCAGACGCTGAGGTAGAAACGAAGAAACTGCAATTGCGGTTCAATAGACAGAGTCGCACGGAAGTCTGGCAGCGCATGGCGCTCGGCATGATCACTATTTCCTCAACGGGCTCTCCTAAAGGGGGACTTGCTGGCAAGGAAGTTTGGTCGGGCATCCGTATCCCTCTTTTCCTTGCCGCTGGCGAAGACGACCATGTTACCCCCACTGACAACGTGCGACGCATTGTTGAGTTCCTCGGGCGAGATGCTTCTTCCATAATTGCGTCTGGTGGAAAGGCCAGTCTACCTTTTGCTGCAGCCCCAATTGATCCTGCCTTGGTCGACCCAGAGATGTCAGTGCGGAAGCATCAAGATTCCGGAATTGATGCAAACGACCTCCCAACGATAAAAGATGATGCTACTGGCTCAATCTCATTATCCACAAAGGACGAAAGTTTGATCAGCACCGAAGCAGGCATGACAGATGGAAGCGTAACCGGTACAGAGAATGGCCTGGGAGAGAGTGCATCGACGTCTGCACCCAGTAGCCCAGTGCCGCATCCCCGGCGTCTTGTCGTTAAGACCGCCATCATGCCAAAGCCGGCCGCTCACTCTTTGCTCTTTGCCCCTTCGAGCTCACGAATTCTTTCAGGACTCATAGGCAACTTTATCGCCGATCACATTGACCCTCGGCTTTCTCTTGCTTGGCAGCTCCAATATCTCTCTACAGAGGGCAAGTGGGATGTCAAAAATCTTGAGAAGTGGAAAGCTGTGCAGCCTGTGTCCTTGCCGATTGCAGACACTTTCCGCGCCATGAAAACCCTCCGAGAAGTGGATGAGAAGCACTCGCCCAAAACTTTTGTCAAAGAATGGACAGGTAAGTTGGGTGCAGTCATTGATATCAGTCATGACGCCCCAGTATACGATTCAAAGGGCCTCGAAGAGGGAGGAATTGCATACTACAAGTTTCCTACCGTGTCCAAACAACCTCCAAGCCCCGATGAAGTCAAAGCTTTCATTGAACTGGTTGACAAGGTCCGCACTGAGAAGAACGAAGGCCTAATCGGTGTCCATTGCCACTATGGTTTTAACCGCACAGGTTTCTTTCTGGTCTGTTATCTTATTGAGAAACTCGGCTACCGGGTAGAGGATGCCATTGATGCATTCCAACAAGCTAGGCCACCAGGAATTCGACATGCACATTTCATCGACACCCTGCATGTTCGATATTGCACCGGGCTGAAGAAAGCACCGACTCTGTAAGAGATTACACAATCACAGTATTAAGATTGTCAGCATGGGTGGTTGGCATAGAGTAATGTTATAGGTTGAACAGACTTTCGTTAGAAGATGGGTTTCATTCGGGGAAATGGTTTGGAGTATTCTTTTCATTGTAAATCATCATCCTTTTTTGGTTCTTTGTTGTTCCCTGCGACATTAGCAAGCGCTTGCGTCTGGAGTTTTGGACTAGGGCTTGTATCTATGGATCAAAAACGGTCAGGGATTGGAAAAACCGTTTATTTTTGTCCACTGGCGATCAATTCCATTATTGGTATCTCTTTTACTCATGCTTCTAAGCTGTGTTTCCCTTACGTTTAACTTTGCGCTTGGCATGATGAGTACCATACGTTGAAACCTTGCCAGGAAAAAGGTTTGGAATGCAGAACGTGTGCGATGCGGAATTAGACAAATGGTCTTCCAACAATTTCCCCCCCCCCTTTTTTTTTCCCTCAGCGCGACGTCTGCAATGACGTGTTCTTGCATCAGAAAAGTTGTTTAACTCCTGCAGAAAAATATCTCATCTTGTATATACTCTCGCAAGCACTTACACTTACGTGAGGGCTTGGCTCTTGCTCTTGGTCTTGGTGTTTACGTGAGCCTGAGAGATGCTGTGCGACTTTTGCCAAGTGTCATATATATGCCCATCTATGCCGGGTTTTATTGATTTGTTTTGGATTTGTTTGGGTTTTTGGCGATCTGCTTGGTATTGTTTATTTAGTTTATTTGGTTTGATTGATGGTGTTCGTGAGGGATTTATGCTGGAGAAGGGAAAGGGGAAGGGGAACGTATAGTGATGGAGGGATGGGATCGGTCATGGTATGTTGCATGCGTATTCTCGCTGTCGCTGTGTGTGGTATGAGATGACGAGGCAGAGATTATATTGGATATGATAAGACATGATATGACTTGCTGTCGTGTCGTGTTCGGGACATGCCCCATCTCCATTTGTAAGTTGGTGGTAATTAGTGATTGGTAATTCTCCCCGCAACGTATGTAAATGCAAAACTTTGGAAAATTGTGTGAGGTGAAAGAGTGTTTTGTGGGGGTTGCGGTGTCGTCGTATATGGTGTGGTGTGGTGTGGTGTGGTAGGGTATGTATGTTGTGATGTGATGCGATGTGATGTGTAATTGGATAATGAGATGTGTGTTTTCACTGTGTTGGATCGACTTGTAATTTGTGACTTATTGGGGTTCTTGTAGCTTGGGGGTTTTATTTCATGTTGCGACAATAGAAGGTGCGGAATGAGGATTAAATGCATTATCTCGCATATGGACGATTGAGTTTTGTTCGCGATTTGTATTGCTGCTGTTGTGTTTTTCTGCTTTTAAGCCTGGCTCATGTTCTTTTTTTTCCTTCGAATTCCTTTTCTATAAAAGTTAAACTGGGCTGATATGAATATCTACATCTACATGGACGGCCATGTGTGCAATAGAGACTGCAAGGTGCATACTACTCACTATAGTCACACACATGTACGCATAAACGCATGAAATAAGTGCATCGAGTATAAAAGAAAATACGTACAATAACTCTCCCATTTACATTTCACTTTCTATGATTTCGAAATCCTTCTTTTAATCACAAAATGTGATCTGTATCTCTAGTCCTTGGAATTAAAAACAATAGTCTACAATCCATAATGAGACCCACACCATCAATCTTGAACCCCTTTCTTCGGACTCGGAACCCTAGAAGAAGCGTGGACTAATCTTCAAAAGAACAGATAGCAGGATCGTCTATTTTTACGTGTGTATGGAGTTCATGGTGTGAAAAGTGTGTGCGATGTGCATGCACGGTTAATGCTTCTACTAATTGCAAGCTCGTGTGCTTTCCTGTCAAAAAGTGAGGGGAAGATTGGGGCCGCGCAAAGAGGGTTAAGAGGTGAAGGAAGGGTGATTTCCTTTGGTGCTATATTTGAGTTGTACCTTTGAATGAAATGTTGATTCAATTTCATGGCGGTTATACTAACTCTCAACACCTCTTGTTGTTACTGGTAGAAAAGTTAGTCTAATCGCAACGCTAGTCTAGCATTAGTCTACATGACAACAGACAGTTGCAGGCAACCGCAACCGCAGCTAAACCGAACCTCCACTCCAGTGACGTCTGTCTCTACGACGTCTCACATTGCCCCGCTTTAAACAAAAAAATTAACAAGTCGATGATTCCATCGATCCTAGGGCCTGTTAGACTATATACATTTCCCCCTTCACTCCGCTGCCCATTCACCCAGCTTTAAATTTGCAATCGCCAATCATAATGCCTTCCCTCCTCAGTCTCCCTCGCGAACTCCGCGACCACATCCTCGCCTATGCCCTACACCCCCGCCAAAAGCTCTTCCGTGCAAGACCTATCAGCATCCCCACTCTCCAGGAACCATCACCAGAAGAAACACCCAAAGAAGACGAAGAAGAACGCCAGGACACCCCGGGTTCCTCATCCTCGTCTTTATCTGACGACCCAGATGACCCCAACCCCCACAACACCTACCTACCAATCTACTGCCCCTTCTCCGCCCTCCTCCTCACAAACCACCAACTCCACACCGAAACCCTCTCCATAATCCGCAAACTACCCCTCTTGAATCTTGGCGCCCGCTTAGAATACGAAGTGACCTTCGACCGGCACGCAAACATGCTATCGTACTACTGGTGGGAGCCCAAACCTAACCCTTGGTTGCTGTGTGAGGTTCATGGGACGCTTTTTCCGCCGAAAGCGTGTGCGCATGTGATCCAGGCGCAGAGGGCGGGGCATAAGGTTAATGTTATTAGGTTTGCTGGGCCGTGGGGGAGGGTCGTGCTGGTGGCGAAGAGGTGGAGGGGGGCATCAGTGTTGGGGGCTTGGGCGCGGAGTCAAGGTCTGGTGAGTGATGACGATGAGGAGAGCGAAGGGAGTGGTATGGGTGGTGACAATGGTTTAGTTGAGGGAGAGCCGTAGGATGGGCTCAAAGGGATGATGTAATGGGGAGTAGAGTGTGAGGACGGAGATATTCTATTGTTCAGTGATATGCTCATAATAAATTGCATCATATTTGGTCCAATGGCTTCGGGAAAGAAGCCAGACCTAGATATCTGGTTAATGCTAAGAGAAAACGCCATTGCTATGTGGGGTATCAAAATGTGTCATCCAGAATCTCGTGACCGTAAACGTAAAAAGCACAAAATAGAAAGCTGCGTGGTCCTGAACCTTTCTTTGCATCCGCAACAGATTTAAAACCACGCCAAACTCCAAAGCGCGGGCATATTAGGCCATCTCTCTTGCCAAGCGGCAAGTATATCAGGTACTTTCTCATCAAAGCCCTGCCTGGCAGCTCCCCCACCTTGATCCCAGCCGCTCTCACCATGAGCTTCGCGCTCTTTGCCTGCTACTTCGTTCAAGCTCAAAGCGAGGTCCAGGATGGCTTTACCACCAACAAGGGCCTCCTCATGGTTATCTCTGATATCTACGTTGAAGACGTGAACGGGGCGATTCAGCTTGCCGCCTTTGTTGTGTAAGTCATCGAGCACAGCATCAAAGCAGCGTTCTTCACAAGTAATCACGACGTCGACAACTCCCGCTTCTGTACCGGCAGCTCCTTTGTCTTCGGCATGGTCCAATCGCGGCTTGCCTGGAACCCAGTCCTGGAAGCGCTCGGGATAAGACTTAATTTGGAGATTGCGGCCAAGCATGTTAAGGAGGCCATTTTGGGTGTACAATTGGGTGTTCTGTTGGGCAAGCTCCTGGTGGATGGCGCGATAGGTAGTGCTATTAAAGTGATAGACATTGGGTTGGGTGATGGTAGGGCCAGGGAGTCGCACAAGGGATCCCGTGCCGAAGGAAATAGTAGGAAGATGTGCAGAGGCAAGCTGGAGATGGGCTTCCATTGACCTGATGCAGTTAGCGCGATAACATTCACGGACACAGAGTCTGAGGGGTCAGATCGTCCTTGTGGGACTTTGCTTCTTTTTTTTTGTTTTGTTTTTGTTCTTGTGAGCTGGGATTTGCTTACCTGTTCTGATTACTGGCGCAGACGGTACAGAACTTCAGCTTGAACTTGTCATCGGAGACAACATTTTCAGCCGGAGCAGCATCGTTGGCGCCGTCGAGGGCCATGGGCTGGGATTCCACTGGCGGAGGGGGCGGAGGGGGAGGCGTAGGTGTAGCAGACGCGGTGACAGCAGCAGGTTGGTGCTGCTGGGCGCGTGAACGTAAGCGGGGATCGGCGGACATAGTGGAGAAGAGAAACCAGGCGGCACTGGGAAGGCGAAAAGGAACACGCAATCTTTCGAGAAGGAGTAAACACTAAGGCAGGCAGGCGCGTGGGCAGAAAAGCAGGCGCGAGGGAGAGGGCGAGGGCGAGGGCGAGCGAGAGGACGAAGGCGGAAGCCGCAACAGCTTAGGGCGGCTCAGTGTCTCAGGCACGGCGTTGCAGAAATCTTTGTGGGACATTAGCCAAAGCGTGCTCGTGTGTAGAGGACGTGATGCATGAGAAGCAAATAAACAAGGGCTAATATTCAGGATCTTTGCGTAATAATGTATGATGTCCTCATGGGGAATAGGACAGCTCCAATAAAGATGTTCATCATTTCGCTATGGAGGGGCAGCGCAATGCAAAGGGCAATGCGCGTGGAAGAGGCGACGTACTTGGTATCAGGGCACGAGGCTGGAGATGAAGGACAAGCCCGGAAGAGGGCACGCGTCCGCTCGGGATGATGTAGAGGGATGACGCAAGGCGGCGATGACACCGGGTATATGGTTGCTTGGAAGCTGAAGGCCAGATGAGGGCGAGGGATAGATGGGATGAGATGGGATGAGGTACGTAGTAGTCAATTTGCAGACCTTCGAGTGGGATTGGGAGTGCTTTTTTTTCTTTCATCGGCTGACTAATTCTCCGAGGGCGAACACTACACTGTACGTACATGTTGAAAGATTACGCTCAATGTGGGGTAGCACACAGCACACAACACGGTCAATTCTGAGCGCTGCGTGCATATGGACAGGCCGCCCAGGTGTCGCTCAAGAGGGCACGCATTAATAGCAATAACAATAGCAATAGCAAACGTAAGCACACCAGGACCGGACATTTGGGGCCAGAGACATGGCCGGAAGCGGTCAACGACCGCCAGATTGCGACGAGGGAACCCAAGATCTGGCAAGTCGAAGCATGGAGACCGGGAGTGAAAGGAGCAAGGAGCATGTTTTACGCGGGGCCATTGCCTGTTCCTGTCGAGCTCGAGCGCATAGGCACTCAGGCAATTAGCGGTAAATTGCCCACGACATCAACAGTGCACATGGGAAAGGGATCATTTTTTGATAATGCCGTCACTCCAGTCTTGTCTGGTGAACCGAAAGGACCACCCCGTCCCAACTCCCTCCCTCCCTCCCTTGTCTTCTATCCTGCCAGCGATCCCGGCCAGTTCTGCAGCAACTCTGCAGCAGCAACAGTCAGCCAGACGGGCAGGAAGGGCGAGAGCGGAAGGCGGAGGATTTGTTGGCGGCCAGCAACGAGGCCGGCATGTGCACATCACCCACTGGCAAATTGCGGGCCTGGCAAATGGCTGGGGCACTGTGGGCGGCGGATGACGAGGAGGAGAAAAAGGAGGAAGAATGAGGAAGACGAGGAGGGATGATGGCAGCTCGATGTCCATCGACGCTCCACACACGTGTGCCTGCGCCTGCCATGGTCATTCCAACGGCGACTTGTTCATGCACACGCCGGTCTCTATTTTCTGTCTCTCTTCATTCACGACTTGAGCGCATCAGACTCACCGCCCAGTCGCAGGCCCAGCAGCTCAGCGCTCAGCAGCGCTCAGCAGACGGGCGGTTCTGGGTCAGAAAGGCTGCAGATGCACAAGGCCCGGCTGGGTTAGCTTGTTTCATCTTTCTGTATCGCGCTCGACGGCTAGACAGAAAGCAGCATCGCCGCATCCACGAGCCATACAATCCATACAAATCCATCTTCGCTCGCCTCCCTCCATGTCCATGTCCATGTCCTTCCCATGTCTTCCCGCGGCCACGCAAAGCTAGACAGGCCGCCCCAGTAGCCACCTCGTCGCACTGCGCTATCCGCAACTCTGCAACTCTGTCTTTGCCTTTGCCTTTGTTGTTGCTGCTGCTGCTGCTATTGCTGCTGTTGCTGCTGTTGCTGCTGTTGCTGCTGTTGCTGCTGCTGCTGCTGCGCTGAATGGCCTCTAGCATTCTGAAACATGCAAGCGTAGAATACCAATCAGCGTCCGGCTGAGCTGCGTGCCCGTTGTCATATTGTCAACTTTGTCTGTAATTGCTGTAGGAGAGGTCCCCGCCCAAGAGCCAGTGCCAGACCCAAAAATAGCGGGCTGCATCATCCCAGTCAATCAGTCCGTCCGCACCACACCGTCGGCCGTCTTGTCTTTCTGTCGAGTGTACGGTGCAGTGCGCAAACCAAACCAGAATCAGAGCCCAGTCAGTGCCAGTGCCAGTCCCAGTCCCAGTCCCAGCGCCAGGCCTGCCAGAGACGACCGCATATCCGCATGCCATATCCCCTCCACCACCTACTTACCTACTCCCGCTAAAACCACCAACATCACCCACCCGCTCTCCCACAAAATACCCACCACGAGGCGCACACTACACCGCAATTGTGCCCGCCTCAGCGCCTCACCCTTTCTTCCGCCTTCCTCCCTCTGTCTTCTCTGCCCTCCCCCCGCCGAGTCTTCCTGGTCGCGTCGCACCCTCTGCCATCCTTTGGCCGCTCACTGGGTAAGTCTTAGCGCCAGCCCAGTCTTCCCCCCACAAACTGCCCCAACACCTCTCTTCAATCCCCGGCGAGCGCTTCTCCAACCGCTGCGCTGCAATCTCTCTCTCCTGACAACCTCTCCACGACCCAATCGCCGCGCCTTGCATCGCCGCCCTCTGCGCTTCCAGAAGCCTTTCAGGCGCCCGTCCGCGGCCCATTGGTCACCACTGTCCTCGAAACATCCTACCAAACACCCTCTTGTACCCTCTTTTTGCGCCCTCTGCACTGCCATTGCCCTGGGTCGCTTCTATACACAAACGCCCAGAGAGCTTGTCTATTTTCTTGTTTTTGATTCAATCTTCTTGTTGTTGTTCTTTCCTTGCTGACCTTAACCCCTCCCAGAGGTCATCATCATAACAACCACCAAAATCTACCTCGCATGACAGACTCGACCTCAGACACCCCCTCCGACCCGCGGCGACTGGACGACATAACCGAAGGCGTCGTCGTTCGAGGGCGGCAGAGATACTCAGACATGGCTGCCGATGTGCTGTCGCCCAGGAGCGAGCCTGCCTCGATTACCTCGACGAGCGCAAACCGAACCTCGCTTCCCCCGCTCGTCACTTCCCCGCCATCAAAGGCCAAACTGGAACGGGCCAGCTCCTACGCCAGCAAACGTCTCTCCACCTTCTCAAACACGTCGAACTCCCAGTCGATACGCTCACGGCCCCAGTCCACCGCTTTTCCCATCTTCCATTCCAGCCTACCCTACTCGTTAGTGCGCGACTTCGCCTACGGCCCGCTGCACCCTCTTTTCTATGGCCCTCTTCCTGAGCAACCCTCCGACATTTCTACACCCGCCAGCGAAGTGAGCAGGCGGTTATCGGACCCTCCGCCTGTCGCCTGGCACAGTGATCGCGCTGCTTGGTCAGCAGCCGCCTGGGAGCCCGGCGAGCAACTACCCCAAACCTCGTATGGAGAAGGCCCACCATGGAACGTAGATGATGATCTGGAGAGCCCAATTGTCACAAGTCATGCAACACGGCACAAGAAGCACAAGTCTAACATTGTTAACTTTGACCAAACCCGAGGCCGCAAGGGCTATCCCGAAGAGCATCGGCGTGGTTCCTATTCTGGCACGAATGGTGATGGCAGCCAGCCCTTCTACGTCAATGAAGCCAATGAAGCCGCAAATGGCCCTGGAGGCGAGTATATCACATATCCGCCCGAATCTTCAGGTCTCCAAGTTCCAGAGGGTGCGTCACGACGAGATTCTCATTTTGCCACAACACTCCCCCAGCGTACGTATGCAGACTTGGAAGGACCACCGTATGACTCGGATGAAGAAATGTCCGAGTCGGACGACTTCATCAATGATGAGAACCGTTTCTCACGCGACTACCAATTCACGATTGCTTCTCCCGATGAGGAAATGCATGGCAAGGCTGTAGCTCTCTTCGACTTTGCGAGCGAGAACGACAACGAGTTACCACTTGTAGAGGGTCAGGTTATTCTAGTGTCTTACCGACATGGCCAGGGATGGCTTGTAGCGCAGGATCCTAGAACCGGAGAGAGCGGACTGGTACCCGAGGAATACGTACGCTTACTTCGCGACATTGAAGGAGGTTGGAATGGATTGATGAACGGCACCATGCAGGCACAGGAGGCCCCAGCAGGTCCAGAAGGTCTTCTCAGTCCCGTATACGCCAATCCAACGGAAGCCAAAACGCCGACCCAGGCCGAGCACGCGCCAGCCTACACACCCATCATCTCGACCTTTTCTACGAGCACCAAGGATTTCGAGCCGTATCCCAAGGAAAGGCTCAATACGCCAACGAATGCCGACGGATCAGGATTCGCGGGAATGCCCGACAGTAGCACAGAAAGACTCGAGGGTAGTGGGAAAGAAAAGGCAGACGTGGGAGCCATGGAAGGCGTAGAGGCCACACCAGAACCACCCGAGCCGTCCCAAAAGCACAAGCAAGAGAGCCGATCATGAGATCCCGCTAGTGGCAAATACCAATGGACCCTTGATCTGCATTGCCGGTCGGGAGACAAACCACAGCTTCGGGTATGTTCCGGATACGAATTCCACGGAACCGATGCGACAAATCTTCACACCATTGCAGCCGCGTTTCATGATAGCGCCTTTAGCGTACCAGTCCGAACCAGATTCTCGATTTGCACCTTTCACGACATTCGCTTCACCACCATGTTTTAACTGATACTTTTTTACCAATTGCATCCCTGAAAAAGGCACGGCGCATTTACATTTTCGCAACCTTCGCTATGATACTTCGACCTTAAGCATGTTCAGCCTTGAATTGGGGTCATTATGGTCCGCCTAGATTGGCCGCCTTGCTGCTCAAAAAGATGACGCTTTTCAACGATCTACGGTCTACGCCTTGTATGCTTTCGGTTCTTTTCGAGCTGTCACTATAGCAGACTGGCTTTGATATTTCTGTTATCAATTTACGATCCAGTGAGCAGGAGCGCGATCAGAGGATGATTGAACACCAACAGCAGGTTGTGGGTGCAGGGGCCGGCTGGATCATTCACAGGAGTTTGGAGAGATTAAGATCGTTGGGGTGGGTCTGGTCGTGACAGAACCATGTGGAGGATCGGCAGATTTTCGAGGACTCTGTAGTAGTACGCTTTTTCTTCTTTCACTTTTCATTTTTTATTCTTGTTTGACGATGCATGAAACTAGCCGGGCTTTTTGTGTACCTGGATAATGGCTGGGAATATCATTTTGGGTGGGTTGGCTGATTGGTTGGATGGAAAGAAAGGAATGGGCTGGCTGGCTGCATCATCAACATCATACATCAGCGTTGTCGTTTGTCGTTTGTCAGCATTAGCGGAAGACAGGTGGAGTGAATGAGAAGGTAACGGGGACAGAGTTCTGTACAACTCATGTCAGTCGTGAAGTAGTTGAAATATCTACCATCACCCCTTGAACTGGTCGGTCGATAAAAAAAAAGATCTTTTGTGACTGAAATAAGGAGGGAGGACTTGCTCGTGTGATGGTTTTGACGTTTTTGTGTGGTTCTCGGTTTGTGAGAGGGTGTTAATGCTGTGTGGTGGCAAGTAGATATTAGAACATGAATGATATTTGTGTACTATCCATCTGTAATCGATGTGTATAGACCAAAAAAAGAAAAGAGATAGTTTTCTGCAATGAGCACAATTTGACGTGCCGGGTATTCTCGCATCAAAGACATAAATAATACAAACAAACGAGTTACTCCAACCACGCCTGCACACAGCCCAGGACCAAACCCGCAAGTCCCAACAACCACGCCGCAACCCCAAAAGCACCCTGCACATCGCCCTTCCTAACCGTCCAGAAGACGGCAAACACAGCACTCCCCATGCCAAACAGGGCCATCAACACGGCCCAAACGCGTTGCGCCAGGAACCCTTCTACTAGATTGATGCCCCACCCCATTCCGAAGTCTAGTCGTTCGCGCCGCTTCGGGGAGCGCAGGTATGTGATGAGTTCGCCGTCGTAGTCGGATGGGTGTTGGAAGAGGTGGAGTAGGTAGGTGCTTCCTACGGGCGGGAGGAGGTCGATTGGTTCGAAGTTGTAGGGGTGTTGGGAGGGGGAAGTTGGTTTCTCGCTCGTAGAAGTAGAAGTAGAAGCGTCGATAGAAGTAGTAGTCGAAGTAGAAACAGGAGGCATTGACGGCGTGGCGCGAATATCAGCAAAGCGGTTCCGATGCACTTCGAACTGGACGAATTCGATTGTTGAGAGGCCGCGGAGGCGGATCCAGTTGTACCAGCGGCGATTGAGTTGTTCGTAGTGTTCGCGGATGGCGATGGCGAGGTCTTTGTCGCTTCGTATGCGCGCGGCGTTGACGTCGATGTGCACGATTTTGGGGGTGAAGCGCCCTTCGTTGGCACAGGTTAGGAGCCAGGATTCTTCGGCGAAGCTGCCTATGGGAATGTTGAAAGGAGTGTTGGTTCGTAAGCGGGGACTGTACTTTGAGGACTCGCCTAGTCGTCCCCAGAAGGAGGGACCGCCGTAGGTGGAACTTGGTGTGGCTAATGTGGAAGCTGTGCTTGCGGAGCTAAACACGGATGACATGGAGGTTGCTGTGCTACTTCGGCTTGTAGGGCTCGCTGGTGTGTGCGCCCGTGGGCGGTTCAGGTACCGTGCTGAATCAGCAAGCGCACGTCCCTACGTAGAGCACAGTTTCGGCCATATATTACACCCACAATTTGATGCTGTAGAGCTGTATATAGACGATAAAATCACGAGATTTTTTGGTGTTGCTCTCAAAGAAGCTCTGTAAGGTATATACAGTAGTAATTTACGACTAAAAGCGCCTGGGCGGCTTTACGGCGCGCCCACGCCGAGTTTACACCTAAGATTAATCCCCCACTAACAGTGAATTAGTTTGAGCTAGAATCTCTTACTAAGTAGATAGCGCTTTCTTTAAGGCTCTCCTTAAACCTTTTTTTAAAGCTTATATATTACTTTGCAGCTATTTATTAGCCTCTTTAGCGATTTTTTCCTCCTCCTTCTAAGCAGTCTTTTTAAGCTTAGCCTGCTCTCGAGCCTCCTTTGCAATAGCTTTCGTATGCCGACATTAATTAAGCTTTAATTACTTCTTAGCTTTTATAGCCTCCTTAAGCCTTAAAGCTTTATCTTTCTAAAGCTATAGAGCCGCTTTATTTACTTCCTTTTAAGCTTAATCGTTACGTGCCTGCTATACTTTTATAGAAGACTAGAATACTACTCCTTCTATATTTTTGTCTAGAGCTTTAAGTAGTAAAGGTTTACTACGCTTCCTCTTATTTCGCTCTATAAGTACGGTCTCTCTTAGCTGCTAATTTTCGTACTTATATAACGAGTTCTAGGCGGTTATCTTATATACCGTAATTATTAGCTAGTTAATAGCTTTTATAGTCTTCTTAAGCCTCTGCTCGACCTGCTAAGCCTACGGAGCAATAGCTATATAAATAATCTTCTATATCCTATACCAATCTAACGTTAATATATAACTAGAGCTACTAGAAGATAGGCGGGAGTCCCTAGATCGAAAGTAATTAAGGATTATATTTAGATCAAAAGGTGAGAGCCTACAAGCTTTAAAAGCTTTAGTAATCGTACTCCGCTTTATAGCTTTATTCCAGGCAGTATAAAATAGTTGGTAGAAGTCGCGCTTTATAATAAGAGATAAGCCCTAGCTAGCAGCTATATAATTTGCTAGCTAAATAGAGTAGGCCTAAGAGAGAGGGCTAAATACGCATATATCTAACGGCTAAAGAGTATAGGTTGAATAAGGTAGAAGAACGCTAAGTAGAATCTTATACTAGTTACAATACTCTATAAAACCTATAGTAATATAGGACCTATAGCCGTCTAGGATTAATAGTCGATTACTCCGTCGGTGTCACGAGGCTATCGACAGGAGCTTGTGCCGCCTAGACCCGCTGCGCCGTGCAAAAGACTAGAATACGAAAGTCGATACTTTCGTACAGCTCTCCCATATATATACTTAGCCCAGCTGGCTCCTGTGAGCGCGCGCTTGGCGCTAACCCGTGGTTGATCCGGTGTAGGCCGTTACAGTCGGGCCTTATTCTTTGTATAAGGCTAAAATACGTTTTTAAGCTATACTAGCCCAAGCTCGTGATTCGTCTAGCTAGTTAGAGACGTACTAAAATACACCCGTTAATTAGAAGGGTTAAATTCTTCGAGCTAGGTATTCTATATATTACTAGAAGTAGCTTAGTAAATCAGTGCTGGCGGTAGTACCGTGCTATTAGTACAAATATAGGCTATTAAGGTAACCCACTCTCGATTACCGTCCTAAATAGCTTGCCTAAGCTGCCCTCGCTCGTATAGCTCTCTTAAGAAGACCCTCTTCTATTTTAACAGGATTCCGATAAGGAAGCCTTTTTTATTTATATTATACATTTGCCGCGGCTCTATATTATACTACTCTATTTTCTCCTCTAAAAGCTTAAAATATAGTAAGTATTTATAGGAGCTATTAGCTCTCTTTTAGTTAATATTAATAGATGTAGTCTATCTTGATAGAAGATTAATCTCGTACTGGTTAATAAAACGGTTAACCTAATTCTTGCTAATATACTAATAGGCAATTTCTAACGCAAAATTTCGTATTATTTGCCTCGTAGGAGGTATCCCTCTTGAACAGAGCTTTTCTATATATTTAATAAGCTCTCTTTCTTGCGTAGGGCTTAGGAGCCTCTAAGATTCGTATTTCTCGGCTATTATACCCCGTTTCCCCTAGTGTCGTCTCGACAGCGCAGATCGGTCACAACTAAACTTATCTGTAATCCGAGAGTAATTGGGCTTTTCTCTAGATGGCCTGGATCGTAAAAAATTTAGCGCGTCATCAATTGGGTCCATATTGGCCGAAATATTTAATTTTGAACTTGTATGTGGGTACAGGATTTAGTGTGCGCTACGCAGGGACGTGCGCTTGCTGATTCAGCACGGTACGCTTCTAGAAGGCGAGCAGCACCCGGCCGGCGTTCAATGAAGTCATCGTAGAGAGGCTCACCGCAGGACTATCTCTGTTAGCAAGTATGAAGACAGTTCCAGTTCGCGGATAGACAACTTACGCAAGTCCACCGAACGCGAACATGCTTCGGCGGTACTGGAGGCTCGCTGCCATATCTTTGGCGCAGCATGTGAATTCCTTCCAAGACCTTTTCTGCCAGCCCGCTCACTGCTAATCCCCAGAACGTCATGACAGGGCTCCTTGTAAGCACAGGAGGTGAGCGGATCTCAAGCTCGGCTGGCAGTAAAATCTCGCCGATACGACTTTCATCGACTGGCTCCTCGATTCTGGGTATAGATGGAAAAGCCTGCTCTTGATTTGGTTCCTCATCCACACCCTCTTCTGTGAATGCTCTTTTGATAGCGTCCCGTAATTGTACCGACGGATCCGTTTTAGGCGCCGTATCATTCTCTTCTATCAAGCTAATAGAAGAAGATGAAGAAGAAGTTGGCTTGTGGGTTCTAGGTGAGCGCTTTCGTCTTGTAACTGGTGAGGTATTTGCAGATTTGGAGCGCGGAACATTTGTTTGCAGTCGCAGTTTTGCTTTGGTTTTCGCTTTATTCGGAGAGAGAAAGTCTTCTTCGACGGAAGCTCCTCGACGCAACTTCTGCCTTGTAAGTTCTGGCTCCTCAGTGACATGCTGCCGCGCATTGTAACATCCCGACGAATATTCGCTTGTCGATTCGTTATCGCGTGGGTTCATTGCATGAAGCCTGTTGCGTAGCACAGAAGAGCTAGGATCGTTACCGCTGAGCACTCTCTCCTTGCTGGGAGCAGAAATTGAAGAATTTGGTGACCGTCTAAATGACTTGCGAGCGTCTGATCGATTTAGATCAAAGCGAGGATTCTTTCCCTTTGCGCGACGGAGATTAGACTTTTCAATCCTGCGCACTGGACCAACGACAGAAAGACCGCGTGTTGGCGTTTTGACTATGCTTAACACAGAACCGGATCTGGTAGGAAAGCTAGTACTTGGGCCAGAAAAAGGCTCGGCCTCTGTTTGTTCGTCATCTAGGCGCTCTACAATGGAACGGACCTCTGGAATCAACGTCTCCGCATCGCTGAAGCCTTCCTCAGCAATGGAACTATGAGGACCAAGCCCGACCGCGCTGACTTGGTTTAGCCATTGCGGTATTGCAGATGGCGGTGGCGTGGGAGTGGATGGTGCAGCGACTGGATTGCACTCTACGCCGGGTTCATTAGATGTGCCGATTTCAAAAATACCTATGGGAGTAGCTGGCTCATTTGCTAAAACAGTAGCTGGCTCGTTTATCGCTTCAAGTTCTACTGGATTTGGTTTTGATTTCGAATCCAACTCTTGCACCACTGACGAGTCATTGGCACTCTGCTGGCCTAGGTGCACTTCTGCAACTTCGTTGGATTCTGGGTCGGAGCCTTTCAGTAGTCTGACTACGTACCCCTTGCCTTTCTTCTTAATTCTGGCCTTGATGTCAGATAGGCGCTTCGACTGGGTTGAAGCTGTGGAGTCACTCCTAGAGAAGGTGACTTTCCAATCCGGCACAACTTTGTGTAGGAAGTCTTGGGGGATTGCATCCAAGTCGGACCATTCGTGCTTGTCCTGCGATGGGCTCAGTGGAGGACTAGACTTTTGTGTCTGGTACAGAGCTGGAGCATTGAGGCCTAGAGCAGAAACATCATTGAGATTTGCATACAACTTCTTGGATGTTGCTGGCGTTGGAGGGGTCCCTTCGGACGGCTGATGCTGAGGGTCGATGTTGACGACAAGCTGGAACTGGCCCGGGTTGTTCTTCTCTTCTTGCAGAGTGAGGGTAAAAGGCACGGATTGCGTTCGGTCATACTGTGGGACCGGTGTTCCGCGTCCGTCGTCTTGCATTTGCAAGTCTGTCCTTGCTGGCCGCTTTACGCTAGGAGGAAGCGGGGTTGGAGAAGCTATGGCGGAAGCCTATCGCAACAAAAGCACGTTAGCTATTGTCTTCTCTTCAGCCTCGCGATCCGCTGAGACTAAGGCTGAGGCCATCTGCCAAATAGCGAGCCCGGACTGATGGTGGTTCATACCATGTTTGCAGAATCGATGCCATATGGCGTGCAGAGAGTTGCCTGAGAGGCGCAAAATGGAGGAGCAGCCCGCTTTTTATCATCTAGGCTGCAGCTGTCGGCTTCGGTTGCAGGCCTCTCAGAATGACGCGGTGCTGCGAACTGCGGATTGGGGGCTTACCGTACATGCACTGCCACTGGCTACACTGCCTGCACTGCCTCACGACGCCATCGTCTCCCATCGTCCAATCAACCGATCCGGGGTATGAGCAGATGTAGTGCCATTTGTTTGTCTTCTATCAAAGTTGCTCACAGCATCACCCGATATCAAACTCGAACGAGTCCTAGGGCTCAGGTAGTGCCCTAGAGCTTTGTGGGCTTCAAGGTGATCTCGATCAAGACCAGAGAATAAAATTCACACATGTTTTTTTTCTTCCACCTCTTAAAATCTTAAGTAATCTCTACGCTACTATAGGTGAGTTTCGTAGCTTTGGCAACTTTAGTATTTGCTAACCTTTTCGCAGTAGCAGATTGTATGGAACTAGCAGTAAAGTGGATTGACAGGAAGAGATTCGCGCAGTAAAATTCGGAAAACAAGTTCAGGCATTGGAAGCCACCAAACCCTTTGATAAGCAAACAAGGCTATCTTCATTTCAAGGCATAGAAGCTAACGAAGCTACAAATACTTTTCTATCTTTCTCGTATTGCAGCACATCTCGAAGCTACTAAATTTATGTTCAAGGGCCGGTGGAAAACGAATAGACGTAGTGTGCAATGCATCATTGTGTGCGAGAGAGATTTAGCTACTCAGCTTTCGTGTACAAGCCAAGGCCTTTAAGACACAAGCTGTGTTAGAAAGACTTTTTCTGCATCATCATCATCAAGCATGCAGCAACCACTTTATGCTCGCCAGCGTGTCCTTTTCCCATGCATCACTGACAGGTAAGTCTGGACAAGTGGTCCAGAAACCATGTGGTAAGCCCGAATAGATAGTGTCTTTAACATCAAGGCCAGCATTTCTCAATATATCAGCAAAAACAATGCCTTCATCCCGTCGGGGATCCCATCCGCAAATAGCAAAGTATGCCTTTTGAGCGACATCTTTCCATTCATCGTGAAGCAATGGTGAGTATCTGAGGTCAGCCTTTGGCGCGCCGTACTTCTTCCAAAAGTATTCAATTGAAGATTTTGTGAGACCCGGTGCGTTGTCAATTTCGTCGACTGAGAGGATAAGCGGTTTCAAATGCGGAGGACAAACATCTGGATGGCACCAACTGCCTGCCCAGAACACGAGACCAGTTATTCGTGGAGAAAGGCCTTCGTCTCGGTAACGATGCGCAAGTCCTGCTGTAAAGTTTGCTCCTGCGGATGTGCCACCCACAAGGAAACCTTTTTCGAGATCAATGCTCAGCTGTTCTGCTGCATTTTCTGTAGTGATCCATTTGAGAACATCCCAGCAGTCCTCAAAACCGACAGGAAATGGATGCTCGGGTGCTAAGCGATATTCGATGCTGACGATGCAGACATCCGCATTTTTCGCGATCGCTCGACACGTCTTATCATCAGTTTCTAGAGAACCAGTCACAAAACCCCCGCCATGCATGTAAAGAAATACAGGCAATGGAGTGGCAGTCCCGCTTGAGGATTGGCCACGGTATGATCGAAGGCGAACATCGTAGTCGTCTCGAGCTTTGATGGTGATTTCTTTGATCTCAAGTTCTGGGTCAGGTTCGATCTCGATACGGTCTCGAGTCATTCGACAGACTCGAGTATCTGGCGGTAAAT
This sequence comes from Acrocalymma vagum, assembly GCA_028476805.1. Lineage (NCBI taxonomy): Eukaryota > Fungi > Ascomycota > Dothideomycetes > Pleosporales > Acrocalymmaceae > Acrocalymma > Acrocalymma vagum. The sequence continues at coordinate 671,619 of JAQGEP010000001.1, read as the reverse complement.
TGTTCGGAAACTATGGCAAGTTCAGTACTGGGTGAAGAACGAGCTGTTCCCCCAGAAGGCAACATCTCGACTCGCCACAGAAGCATCAGGAAAAAAAATCAATAGTAGCAACGCAACGTACATTGGTCCACTCAGGGTGCGGCTCGGCATAGCGACGGTTTTCGGCAGCCATGGTGATAGAATTCGCAAATCAGGCGACAGAGCGAGGCCTATAAGGGGCGGTTATGGTTGGAAGGCTCTCCGATGGAAGTCCGAGGCCCCGCAGCAACTGAGCAAACGTGAATATTCTATACCGTGATCAACGCCCAACCAGTGTAAAGGGTTCTGCCCTAGCGAGGTCATTAGATAATTAACATTTACCACGGCACCAGGTGTCGCAATAATTCGTGCAACACTTTGATGACGTAATCATGCAACACCAAACCAGCTGCCCATACAAATTTGTATGAGAACACGGTTTTTACAACATATTGATGTGAAACTGAGCTCGAATTTAATGAGGCTGTAGTCAGCTCTATACAATGCAGTTACATAGTGTTGAGTTACCACAAATTCGAGCGTATACGTTCTCCCCCATTGCGAATAAGCTCCTGGCAGCGCCAGGGCATCTCTCGAATTCTCTCTCGAATTTCATCAATCGTAATTTTATCCCACTCCTCTCGGAGTAATCGTTTGAGGCTGGTAATAGTCCCATCCCATTCGCCCTCAGCTATACGCTTCTTTGTACGTTGCTTGAGGATAAGCCATATGCCTTCTGTCGGGTTCAAATCAGGGCTCTGCGCAGGGTGAATTAGAGTCGCAATCCAGTGAGATCTCTTGTACTCGTACGCAATATTCTCTTTTGTTTTAGTGCCGTGTGAAGGGTCGTTATCCTCCTGTAAATAGAAGCTCTGAGGGAAGCTTGAATAGGTGTCTTTTTTACGTGCTTCGAGGATAGCTTTGGCGTAGGTAGGTAACACCTTTTCAGTGTAATACTTCTGGGTTATGTGAGCTCCCTGGCTATCCTGATCAACGGCAGGAGGTTTACAAGCCTCCCAATCTTTTACGCGCTGAGTATATTGCTGCTCACTCTCGTACTTCGACTTTCGAGGCTTGCGAGGAGGCTTCGGTTTAGGGAGCATATCTTGCTCGTCATTGTAAAAGTTGAGAGGTCCTTTTTCATGCCAGTTTATATAAGTGTACATATGAACTTGGCCCTTGTTTTTGACGTCCTTTTGCTCTATAATACGCTCGTTTCTGGCGCCTCTTTTGCGCAGTACTCGGGTGCGCTGGAATCTTTCGTGTGGGTTCATATGGGCCTCATCTGTAAAATACACACAATCCCAGAACCCTATCAATCGATCGTCCTTATGAACTAACCCATACTGAACTCGGTGCTTTTTATTTGCCTCTCGAAGCTCTCCCTGTACATAAGCTGCGACGTACATTTGAGCATCTACTCGGTTTGTGAGGTTGTATTCGAGAGACCTCTCCTTGAGCGGCACACCAAAACAATGAGCTTGTACGGGCAAGGGCTGAGTTGCAACTGGGTTACTTTTTGAGGCCATCTCTTCGAGCACTTCGCGATCAACAGTAAAAGGACGGCCGAGCTTTTGATTATTTTGCTTTGCTTTCAATTTGCGTACACGCCTTAGAGCAGGGCTACCTAACAACTCCCTCTCCTTAAGCCATCTTGAAGCTGTGCTGGGCTCAATCCCGTGTCGGCGCGCGACACGCGCTACCGAACACCCATTTGGTCGGTTATCAAAGTCGAAAAAGAAAGCACCACGCTGAGGAGTTTTATATTCAGGAACAATTTTCTTACGACGAGGGGTTTGAGGCAAGTTATTTGAGTTACTCATGAATTAAATCGGCCTTGATTTGGTGGTGTTGTGTTAATGGGCGGCAGTGGGCTGAAATCTGGGCGGGGTCGCTAGTGGGTTTGAAGCTACCCCTGATTACGTGATCAAAGCGATGCACGAATTATTGCGACACCTGGTGACGGATAGTAATAGTCGTCCTGCATACGAGGGCCAGATGATCTGATAAGATGACTGAGCGAACGGCGTCGCAGCGAAGCTCACGCCAATGTGGGGACGATCGACAGCCAAGCAGAGAATTTGCATCGTATCTAATCAATCAGGACTCGCGATGAGCGTTCTTGGAATATCCGCCGCCCATAGACTTGATTTTAAGATCGGACACGGGAAGTCTAAGTTGGAAGCTTGGAAGTGCAACGGGTAGGGATCGGCTCATGTTCCTTTGGAATGTGATACTCTTTGCTGTAGGCTAACAATGGCACCGGGTATATGACCCTGGGATTTGACAACAATTTGGTGCTGCATCGCGTTGAAGCCAATTTCATACCCTCTTCGAGTAGGGACTCTACTGTCTCTTTGAAAAAAAAAATGGCTTCGAAAGAAATTTCCTCCGTCTCTCAAGACGCGACCACGCCTCCGAGCAACCAGCCAGCCCAGGCTACACAAGAAAAACCCGACGCCATCATTCGTTCTGATAGCCACAATTTGGAAAATGACCCTGAGAAACCTCCACTCGAGTCTGAGACCCCAGGTGTCAAGAAAGTCGAGAGATTCAGCCATGTCCTTTACCACTCTGGCAAATCAGGGCGACTGCTCCTTTGGATCCTCACGGCTTCTATTGGTTTAACTATGTTTGCCTATGCGTTAGATCAAGGTATTACTTCGCAATTCACCGTCATTGCTGCTTCTGCATTCGACCGCCACGCCGAAATCAGCGCTGTCAGCACAGCTGCATCCATCATTCGCGCAATTTCCAAGCCCTTCATAAGCAAGCTATCGGATATCACTTCTCGTCCAACTTGCTACGTCGTCGTCCTCGTCTTTTACGTCATCGGCTTTATAGTCGCTGCTACCTGTCACGATATTGGAGCATACATCATTGGTATATCCTTCACAGCGTTTGGGAAATCAGGCCTTGATCTTCTATCCGATATTATTGTGGCGGATCTTACTCCGTTGGAATGGCGAGCATTCTGGAGCGGCTTGCTCAGCTCTCCGTTCCTCATCACAACTTTCGTCAATGGTTTCATTGCTGAGTCTTTGATACCCGATCACTGGAGATGGGGTCTGGGCATGTTCGCTATCATGATACCAGTTTGCCTCATCCCCGCCATCTGGACATTGTATGGCGTACAAAGAAGGGCTGAGAAGCTTGGTGCTATTAGCTTTGGCGAAAGTGGTATAGCCAGAAGGGAAGGAGTAAAAGTACGAAGCGGAAAGGACTATTTGAACCTAGCATGGCGCGGCGTTATTGAAATCGATCTTGCAGGTCTCCTGCTCCTCGGTCTTGGCTTCGCTCTTGTCTTGCTCTCCTTCAATCTTGTCAAGTCCGCCGATGGTGGATGGAGCAATCCTTCCATGATCGCCATGCTGGTTGTCGGCTTTGTAATTCTTGGATTATTTGCCCTCTTCGAGGTATTCATCTCACCAAAGCCAGTTATGACGAAACGGATATTTAAGAATCGTGCATTCATTTGCGCGCTCATTGCGGATACAACCGGACAGATGGCGAGTGCGACTCGCGGGCTCTATTTCTCGTCCTACCTTTATGTCACAAAGGATTGGTCAAACTATGTTTGGACTATTTTTCTAGGGATTACTACGCTCGTACTTTGCGCTTTCGGTCCCCTTGGCGGGCTCATTCACCGAGTATCGCATCGGTACAAGTCACTCATGGTCCTAGGTGCAGTTTTGAAACTCATCGGCAACGCTATACTCCTCACTGGTGACGTTCGAAGCACGCAAAATACCGGGGCCCTTGCAATGTCTCAGGTGCTCCTGGGTTGTGGCGCGTTTACAGTAATCGGAGCTCGTGTTGGGTCACAGGCTTCAGTGCCTCACGAAGACCTCTCCATCGTGATTGCACTGCTTGCGCTGTGGTCAACTCTTGCTTCATCGATTGGTTATAGCATCGCCGGTGCTATCTGGTCTAACAAAATGATGTCATTCATGCGCGATGAGATGCCCGATGTGCCTGAGAAGACTATCAAAACCATCTACGGTAGTATCAAGACGCTCCGAACCAAGTACGACTGGGAGGACCCTATCCGACAAGGATCCATCCGAGCATACACTCGTCTCAATGGTATTATCTTTACTACCGCCGTTGTGCTTAACATTTTGCCTGTTATTGCCTCGTTGATGATGCCCGGTAAGTACTAATTAGAAAAGTCATGAAATTTTCATTCTGACTACTACATAGACTACTACCTCGGAAAGCAACAGAACGCTGTCACAAACACCGGAGTCGATGGGCAGCCTGTCGAAGTCAAGCGCAGGCCTGAGACGGAACAGAAAGGTGGATTCTGGGAGAAGGTCAAGAGGTTTTATCAAAAGGAGACTTAGGCCTTCTTCCACACCACAAAGAGAGGTTTTCACTAATCTACTATGTGCGTGGGTAAGCAAGTCTATCTTATAGGCATGTTCAATAGCGATACAAGTTGAAAAGTCAGCAAACGCTGCGGAGTGTCAGGAGAATTGCTGAAGTTATATGTGCCTAAGGTTTCACTGAGGACGTCTCAGTAGCGTAAACAAAGCAAATAATTGATCTCTATCCTCTATGTTCCATGATTAAAATAATATTGTGAGCCTCTCCATCATAACGCTACGAGCAGTTTCAACTTCAACTTGCTATCTCATAACTCCCAACTCCTCATCCTCAATAGGAATCTTCCCAAATTTCTTCTCATTTTTCCTTTGTTTCTTCTCAGCTTTCCTCTTCCTCTTCAACTCTTTCTTCTCCTTCCTCGACAGCCTCAGGAACTCGCTATCAGGCCCCTTCAACACACGCCCCGAGTGGAAAACGCTGAGGAGCAGGATGGCAAAGAACATAGGCATAGCATCCAGAACGTAAATGTACTGTTCGTGTTTTAAGAAGGGGTTGTCCGCGTCGGTGCCACGAGTGAATTCAAAGAGTCGGAAAATGATACGCATCTAGTTACTATTAGCAATCGAAATGTAAACATAGGCAATGTTCGTTTAAGGGATTGATCGGGATGACTGCAACTCACCGTGATAAGCGCAAGTGTAACATATAAAATGTACATTTGAAGCTTCCACCCTCTTCTTCCTGGATGAGCCTCTCCCCGAGCCTCGAAGGTTTTCATGTCGACCTGAAACTTGATGCCGAGCGCCGTGAAGATGACCTGCTTCTCTGTTAAAACGTTGTTTCAGAGCCCAACAACTTGTCTCCATCAAAACCGCTAAACAACCCAGGAAAGTCGCACTCACAATAAAAGTTTCCTGCAACCCCATTCCACCCATGTAGATATTCATGCCGATCTTCATCGTCTTCGGACCGTTGTCTGGATTTATCATACTACCTCCCGCGCCTTGAACTATGAACGAGACAATATCAGCCCATACAAAGTATTTTGCAATGCTTTCGGCCTTGATGCCGAAGCAGCGGCGACGAGGATGGAAGAAGTAAACAAGACGTCCGAGAGTCATGTACACGAAAGCGTTGATCCCTACACATGTAGTTAGTGCCTTGGAATCAACACATGTCTTGTGGGAAACAAGACACAAAAGCACATACATAATGGAGACAGTAAGAACAGGAGTTGAGACATAACAATAAGGCCAAGGCTCTGCTGATTCCTTGTTGATGCTGTTCTTGCCGCGAAACTTCCTAGTTCCCATAACGCTCCCATGATTATCACCCAAGTAAATCTCTTCTTGAAGTAGAATGCTTGAATGATATGGGCGATTAACAATAGGCCAAAGAGAACAGAAAAAAGAATTGCGGCAGCAAAAGAAGGGTTGTACGCATAGTATGCATTGCAAGCGGACGGGTCGTCGACATGCCCGTACTTGTCAGGTGTGCCATTAGTGCATGATGGGGTGCCGGTGAGTGTGGTAGTGCGAGAGGCAAGAAAATCTGTGGGGAGAGTCGGTGTTGATGTTGTTGCCATTATGGCGTGTAAGGAGGTGGGAATATTGCAACAGTGTGGTCCTGATGTTTGAGTGGAAAAGACTTGGATTTGCTTGTCAGTTAAAGAATATATCGATTGAATTTGAATAAGAGAGATTACTGTTGATCATATAATTTGAATCTTCAGCATTTCCCCAGCCTTTATAGTTTTCCACCCTTCCACAATCGGGCAGGGAATACGTATGCGTGCTTCATAGGAAAGGAGATCCTCCCTTACATGCAATTTCGATTTCAGCTGTAAGCGGTATACAGTAGTAACTGAGCCCCGCTCCTTCCAAAGGATTGCATACTATGAAGAAAGCACCGGCGTGTTGCGTAAGCTTCACGAGCATGCAAAGGCTTGAGTTGCTTGAGCTGGGGTTGTCTTACACTGGCGGTCCGTGCTGGTTCGCAAGCCTCGCCTATTTCGTACCTAAGGCTTCGCAAGGCCACCCAAATGTAGCTGCAACTTGGAATGGAACTATGACGACGCGCCCATCAAACTCTTGGGGAGGCAATCCCGAGCAAATGAAATATTATCAATGGCTGGCTCGCACCAGTAAAGATCGCGAAATCCGTTTTGTAGGATGTCTCAAAGTTTGCGAGCAATACGGCACCACCAACAAGCCATGAAGTAATGTACTGTCTTCCCCGCAACAAAAACCGCAGTAACTGTGGGGTCGAGCTTCAAAATTTGAACAATGCGCAGTAGCAATACGAAACAAGGCATGAGGGGCACGGTGGATATGTCCATCGTGTTTACCGTCAGCCCTGCGACAAGCAAGCTTATTTGCGGCATACGCCAAGTTCAAGCTCCAGAACGCAGCCTACAGGATCATACGCCGAAAATAACTCCGATAAACAAGAACTAGGCATCTATTCTCGTACAAGTGCTCCTCATTCGAGAACTGTTCAAAAAGTCGAAATATTCCTTCGTCAAAGGATAATGTACTTTTGGAGCGTCTCGTACCTCATATATAAATCATAACATCGTCAAATATTCTATAGACCAAGTTCCCTCATAACGTCATGGCATAGCATCGTTGCCCAAAACTAATAAAACGACTGGCCAAAATGTGCATGCGCCCTTCCCCTATTCTGACCCCAAACGCAGCAAACGCTCATTTCTTGACACCATGCTTGCACCATCCAAGGCTCCAATTCCTTGTGAATGGCTAAAACCTCGTCGTCCTCTTCTTGAACTTTCAAAACCGTGTCTCCTCGCGCCTTCAACTTCTTATTCCACTCCTTTATCTGAATTTTCGTTGCTCTCCTATACGTACGAATATCGGCATTGCTGTTGATATAATTCGTGAAATCTTCCAAGATGATAGGGTCGTACATGAGCATCTTCTCATACCACGACGGGCTTTGGGTGTTGGTGGTAGGTGGGAGATTGCGCACGTAACGAGTTATGGCTGAGAAGACCAATGATTTTACTGTCTGCCATTGCAGGTCTGCAGATGGGATGCGAAAAACAGGTACAGGGGCCTGCTCGGCAGGTCCTTCAATAGAAAACTCGGTAATAGGGGCCAATGATAAGGATGGTAGGTCCTGGAAGGTTCGCACGCGGGGCGGTGTGGGAGATAAAGCCTCTAGCGCTTCATCTTCGGAGTCTAAAATCTCTTCAACATGGGTGAAACGGCCTTTCGTTTTGTGTGGTGTTGAAGGTTGGGGGACTTTGTGTGTCCTAGCCTGTAGAGTTTTATTGCTGGGCGCATGGGATGGTGCAGATTGAAATTCTACAACCTTGTCACGCTTTTTCTTTGTTGAGCTTGAGGTGGGTATAGAGTGCGCCTGTTGCGGTGCAGCAAACCGAGCAGGTGGTGGAAGATCAAAATCGTCGATGTCATAAAAGCTGTTCTGGGACTCTACATTCTGGTTCGAGGGCGGAGGCTCTTGAACATAGTCATCAATGTCCTCAAAAGACAAGTCCTTCAGAGCGCCATTCTTCGCATCCTTCAATATTGCTCGCGATGCCTGAGAAACAACGTGAGGCGGTGAAAGTAAGCCTGAAGATACCCTCTTAACCTGAGGTAGCTCAATATCATCAATGTCCTCGAACGACAAATTCTTCAGCGTATCATTGTTGATCATTTTTAAGGTTGCTCGTGGTGCATCGGAAGAAACATAAGGTGGCGAAACTTTTTCTGGGCATTTTGCTTTGAGTTGAGGTGGCTCAATATCATCAATGTCCACAAATTCAAGCTGTTCAATCGTCGTTGCTTGGGTATTATCCCGAAGCAATAGCGGTTCCAGACTCCGATCTGGTTCCGGAATATACACGTCTTCTAACTTTTCCAGGAGCCCGCCCTCTTCATTCCGGTTGCTTGCGTTCCAGAGACCTCGTTTACCCTCTGTCTTTGTCAGTTTCGGCCACATTGGGACGAAACCTAACGGTGCCCCAGAATCTTGCTCTGATTGCTCCATAGCCCGCTGGATCTGCCGCAACATTGCAGGTGACTCGTCGAGAGCAAGCTGGCTCGATGTTCCGAATAGTATGTCTTGCTTATTCATGCGTTGCATCGCAGATGAAGGGCTGAGTAATTTGTCTGCGACAAGCTTGGCCTTAGTGACAGCCTTTGCAGAGGCAGCTTTAGACTTCTTTTCTCGTTTTTCGCCGCCGGGTTTCGACGATGAACGCTTAGAAGTTGGTTTCTTTTTCGCAGAAGTTGAATCTTCAACTACGTTGTCGTTCAATGGTAACTGTACTGGGTTTGTTTGAAGCGGACGATCGCGGGTGTTGACAAGATGATCTTGTTCTAGTTGATTCACTGAATATTGGCCAGTGACGAGGTCCGTGATAGTCCGAGCCTTCTTTTTGGGCGCCTTGCCTTTCTCTGGGGACGAGTTTCTGGAGTTGGCTGAATGACCCGGAAGATCGAGAAGCTAGAATGTAGGTTAGTGCCGTGATGTTGCTGGGCATTCTCATGCATATACACACCTCTACCCTTCGTCGCTTCGTGACCCCAGGATTATGCGAGTTTAGCTCAGCGCCTGACCTGAAGGATATAGAGTCGTTTTTCTCGTATGCGAAATGAGAAACTATGTCTGTAAAATCGTTTTCCTTGCTAGCTGCATCTGTATCTGTGCAAACATCCAGGGCTTCCGTGTTCACTGGTGGTGTCCATTCTCGCCTCCTCTGGATAGCTGGTTCAAGTTCTAAGCCTTGAGGTCTAGGGCTCCGCGGTACATCCCATATTGATTCAACTTCAGTCTTGGAATTTCCTGTGTCTCCGGTAATAAGTGCCGTATGTGCCTGATTATCGCCGGAGTATTCTGGCTCGTTACACGGCTCCTTGCATGTCTCGCTGGAGACTTTACTGATCTTCTTGGGTTTTGCCTTGCCCGTCTTCTTTATTTTACTTGTATTCTCGATTTTCTCGACGTCGATCTTCTTCGCTCGCGGCTTTCGTGTCTTAGCCGAACCTCCGTTGGTAGCTTGTGCTTTGGGGTCGGCATCTTCCGTGTCTGCAGCAGGAAAGTACGAAGACGTAACAGGCGCTCGTTTGCGTGATGTGACCTTTCGTGTGCCATCTTCGTTGTTCGTTTGAGATTTTCGAGCACTCGGTTTAGTCCTCGGCTTGTCATCATCACCCCTGGTGGAAGCCTTTGACTTTTTTGTTCGGTTTTTAGTGGTTTTTGGTTTGTCTGTATTTTCAGACAGTACCCTTTCCAAAGTCTGTGCTGATTGTCTCGTACCAGTGTTTCCTTCTAGTTGTTCCTCGAGCTGTTCTGGAGGGAAGAGACTGCGAACAGTGGCGAATCCTCTTATTGCTTCGGGGGGGATTGGAGTAGCTCGAGAACCTGATTTTAACGCGCCTGATGTCGTCTTCTGCTTACTGGCAGTAGGAGAAAGCGATAGACACGAGGGTGCGGGCATAGTGACGCGTTGAGGAGACTGGGCATTGGGCAGGGTGAGGCTGCAGACGTCCGCTTCTCTCTCTACTTCAGGGGGGCTCGAGGAGAGCACAACAATATCGAAGGTGTTTCCTGCCATACTGCATGATTAGATAATGTCGTAAGACTCGAAGCGGGTAGGTGCGAGAGAAGATTCTTGGAATTGAGTGAGCAGTCTCAGCGATGGTAAGGGAAGAGAGTCGTTCGCAGCGACCAATACGTAGCCGCACGGACACTACTGCAACACAAACGATTCTGCACTTTACAGTTGAAGTGTATCCCTATTTCACCAGTAGCATGTTCTGCGATTTGGAAAAAGAAACTAATGTTGTTCCCAGCTCTAAATCCCGGGTTTGAGATAACTGAAAAGAATCAATTTGTCATCATTAATTTTGTTTTCTTTTTTTTTTTTTGGAATAATTAGGTGTTAAGTATCACGAAGGGAATAAACCGATACTGAACTGTGAGAGAAAGATGATGGTAAAATAGTGGTGGGGCACATTATAGGCGAGTTTCAACAGAAGTAATAGCAACAAAATAACTGATTTCACTATTCACACTCAATTTGTTTCTTTCTGATGAATGACCGGAAGATACAAATAAGTAATGCGCTTCACTTCACGATGCCACGTGATGCGCCTACGGGAGGCCCAAGCTCCCTCGATGACGCCACAGGAAGCTGTCAGACGCAATTCACCCCTCAGACGTCTGAGACTCCGCATCCAGTATATACTTAACAACCAGCCAAAGGTATATGGATGAAGCTTCTTGCAGGAAACGAGAAGCTCACTGCCACCATGGCTGACGAACGCACCCCGCTTATCGCTGTTGTTCCTACACGGCCGCATCGAGATCGATATCCGCATCACCGCCTCCGCTTCATCTGCACGACACTTCTCTCTCTAGTGTTGATACTGGGCGTTGCGGCGGTCGTCTTCATTCTTAATTTCGCCCCTATTGACCCCAACAACGATTCCGGGTCAGAGTGGTCCGTTTATATCCCCTCATCTGCCCGGAAGATCCCCGCTGGCTGGCCACATTCGACATCATTGGCATACAGCGAGCTCGAAAGAATATTGTTAGAGACTCCGAATGCAGATAAGGCCAGAGAATGGAGCAGGTACTATACGAGCGGGCCTCACCTGGCTGGGAAGAATCTCAGCCAGGCAGTTTGGACTAAGCAAAGGTGGGAAGAGGCTGGAATTGGTAATACCCACATTGTGACATACGACACGTATATCAACTACCCGAAAGGCCACCGCCTGGCACTCCTAGCAAAAAGTGAAGAGTCTGCAGACACAAATGAAGAGTGGGAAATCAAGTATGAGGCAAGCTTAGAGGAGCAAGTATTGAAAGAGGACCATACGAGTGGACTCGCTGAACGTATACCCACCTTCCATGGATACAGCGCCTCGGGTAATGTCACTGCTCCTTATGTTTATGTCAATTATGGCACATATAAAGACTTTGAGGAGCTCCAGGCTGCCAACATCAGCCTTGAGGGTAAAATCGCCCTCGCAAAATATGGTGGCGTCTTCCGTGGTCTTAAAGTTAAGAGAGCCCAGGAACTGGGCATGATTGGCGTAGTCTTGTACTCTGATCCAGGTGACGATGGCGAAATTACTGAAGAGAATGGTTATGCCACTTACCCTGCTGGTCCTGCTAGAGAGCCAAGCAGTGTGCAAAGAGGGAGTGTCCAATTTTTGAGTAAGGCTTCAATTCTCTTTTCTCACTGTTGCCCTGTATATTTGCATAAGCCAACATTTTCCAGGTTTCGCCCCCGGAGATCCCACGACACCTGGATACCCATCCAAACCAGACGCACCTCGTCAGCCAGTTGATCATGCAATTCCACATATTCCCTCTATTCCAATTTCATACGAAGATGCCCTCCCGCTTCTCAAAGCACTCAACGGACATGGCCCTAAAGCTGCATCCTTCAACAAGTACTGGCAAGGTGGAGGCTTAGGATACAAAGGCGTGAAGTACAACATCGGCCCTTCCCCTGATGACGTGGTCCTCAACCTTGTCAATGAGCAAGAATATGTCACAACGCCAATGTGGAATGTTATCGGCATAATCAACGGTACCATCCCGGACGAGGTCATCGTTCTTGGAAATCACCGCGACGCCTGGATTGCAGGAGGTGCTGGAGATCCGAACTCTGGCTCTGCTGCTTTCAATGAAGCGATCAGAGGTTTTGGACTCGCTCTGGAAGCGGGCTGGAAGCCATTGAGAACCATCGTTCTTGCAAGCTGGGATGGCGAAGAGTATGGCCTGGTCGGTAGCACCGAATGGGTCGAGGAGTATTTACCATGGCTTTCCGCATCCGCGGTCGCATATTTAAATGTTGATGTTGGATCAGTTGGTCCGCACTTCAAGGCATCGGCTGCGCCGCTACTGAATGACATACTTAAGGAAACGCGTAAGTTGCTGGTAAGATGTGATATTTGACTGCCTACTGACTTTGGCTAGTTGCACTTGTTCCATCACCAAACCAGACCCTCCCTGGCCAATCAGTTTATACCGCATGGGACAAGCGCATTAGTACTATGGGTTCGGGATCTGACTTCACAGCCTTCCAGGACTTTGCCGGAATTCCCTCCCTTGATATAGGGTTCGGATTCGGATCTGAGACACCTGTTTATCACTACCACTCGAATTATGATTCCTTTGACTGGATGGAACGTTTTGGCGATCCCAGCTTCGAATACCATGCTACCATTGCAAAGGTGTGGGCACTGTTAGCTGCAAAACTTGTCGAAACGCCGGTCCTTCAGCTCAGTGCTACTTCATACGCGACTGGACTTGAGAAGTATGTCAACTCTGTTAAACAGAAGGCAGATGAAGCTGGACGTTCCGAGCAGAAGTTATCCGACCTCTGGAAGGAATTGGATCGAGCCGTAGGTCACTTTAGGTTCGCATCTAAAATACATGATGCCACTGCTGCGGACCTGCTTGATCAGCTTTACCGCGATGACATTCCCTGGTGGAAGTGGTGGGAGAAAGTCAAGTTGTGGTACGCTATCCGCGCCGTCAACACCAAGTACAAGAACTTGGAAAGAAAATTCTTGTTCGAGGATGGCCTTGATGGGAGGCCATGGTTCAAACACATAGTATTTGCCCCCGGCAAGTGGACCGGCTATTCTGGAGCCACGTTCCCGGGCATTGTGGAAGGTATTGAGGAGGACGATGACGACGCAGTATACAAATGGATCGGTATCGCAACAAAGCTAATCGGCGAGGCGGCAGACTTTTTAGAGGAGTAGCGAGGCACGGAAGCGTTAAGACGGAACCTTTTGAGACTGGCCCTGGATAGGACTACTATAGACCATCGTTTTGATACCCTGAGGGAAAATTGTAAGCAGTTGAGCAGTTCAGCAGTGTAAATATTTCCGTCATCGATAGTCGCTGATGAAAGGGGATGGATAGTTGTGCGTTGCAAGTGAGTGATGCCTCCAAATGAAAGGAATCAAAAGTTAAACCCATGGTCTGATTGACTCGACACGGTCTTGGCAGGTACCCATATCGACCTCCCTAGTGGCGATAAACATTATGAGCCCCTCAAGATGGACATTTTTCCATCCTTCTATGGATTTCCAACGTCCCGTCAGCGGTCTGGTAATGTGTTTCTGGTATTATTCTACATCATCCGCCTTTACTACGGCCAGAGTGCATTTGAGGGCGTTCTGAAGCCAATTTGCTCATACCAACGCAAATGTCAGCATCGACAGTGTTGCAGGGACGGTGACCGAAAAATGATAAAAAGGCGGGATTCCCTCTGGGCGTCGGTTGTAATTTCATGTAGGTAGGTAGGCGACCGCCTCCCAAAATAACCAGACGCCATGAAGCGATTGCAGTAATGTCAGCGGCTAGGTCCGACAACGACAAACGACAAACAAGAGCTTGGTTTTGCTCGGCGCTTTTGTTTTCCATTTAGTGGCGGGTCTGCCGTATTCCGCTCGCAGCCTCCTGAGTGTCTATGTCGTACAGTACAAAACAGGAACGCCCAAGGACAGACAGGATATCCCATTCAACAGGACTCCACCTTGCCGTCATAGATTGATTTGTTTTGCTCGCTGTCGCAGTTTCGCATGAGAGGAAAGAATTTGATCGTCCATTTTGGGGAATAAGGTCAGTTATCTCGAACCGGCGAACCGCCAGAAGCGGCGACAACAAGCGGCCGCTGTTTCGACTAGATCGAGGCATTGACCTCATTTCTCACCGACACAACGGTTATGCTCGCAAGCGACGCCAGGTAGCGGGGCCTCGGTTGAAGAAATGGTGGCGGGAGCTGGCTGATGCTGGTGGTGGATGATGGTGGGTGCTCAAGTGCTGGTGGATGCTGGTGGATGCTGGCGTTAGTCAGGGGTCGTCGTGTCTGTTGGCCCTGTGCCTCGTTTCAGACGTGAAACGGTTTTTATCCTCCAATCACAGCCCGGCTCGCTCGACCAACTCAGTATGGTTGCCGTGTAGCTACCTACGTCAAATGTGAGGTACAGTGGGTGGCAGACAATGCGAGATTCCTTCGTTTATTGACTGCAGATTCTTACGCTCCCTGACCTCGTTTTCGAACCGCTGGCCGTCTTGTGTTGTTGGCCTGACCTTGCGCTGCTGACCACCACTCATTGTTAATGCATGCACGACTTTTGAAATTGCAAAATACGTGCATTTTTGCACACACGAAAACGACATACCTACATACACACTTGCTAGTCAATGACACCCAATCCGACTCGTTGTAGCTTGCGCTTGACAGGCGCCACTGGCCATGGGCGAGCCTAGAAGGCAGTCTGATAGAAACAACGAGACTCCTTGGCGGGCGTTTATGCCTATCAGATATTATATCGCAGGGGCAACGGGATCTTGTTTCATGTGTTTACTAACCACTTGCGAGGACTCTTACAGCACCACCAACCACGTGTGGCTAGAATCTTGTGTTCGCTGGGTACCAGGTACTCGAGACTCACTCGTGCAAGCGGAGTAAACTTGTTTCTAGGTTTCGTTTGACGCCTAGACTGTGGGCACGGAACACCCATAGATCCCCTTACAATATCGCTTCCCTACCAAAAAGGCATCATGCGATGGGGCACTAACATGGTACGACAATGAGAACGCCTCCACCCTGTCTGGGCACTAATTTTGTGGCAGCCTTGGGAGGCGGGTATCTGGGTAGCGCGGAATGAGGTGCTCTCCACCCAGACAGATAAATATCGTGAGGCTGCCCTTCGAAGAATCATCATCGCATTCAGGTTCTACACCAGTTCATTCTTTCTCCACCTTCATTCTTTTCCAATCCAAGTCACTTCACTGTGTGAAGCAGGCCAGACATTCTTTTCCAAACAACAACGGACATTCGCTTCCTTCCAACAACACTCTCTTAAGAAGAATCCAACTTCATTCCATCATTCAAAATGTATACCGCTGCTACCATTGCTACCATCGGCGCTCTCGCCACCACTGTCTTTGCCCACGGCAACGTCGACCAGATCAAGGTTGATGGCAAGGACTTCGTCGGTCACCCTCTCCAGCTCTACTACGCTAAGAAGAACGGTGGTGAGGTCACCAAGCACGTCGGCTGGTACGCTGAGAACCTTGACAACGGTTTCGTCGAGCCCAACAGCTATGGCTCCCCCGATATCATCTGCCACAAGAATGCTGAGGCTGATGCGAACACCATCTCTGCCTCTGTCGCCGCTGGTGGCAAGGTTGACTTCTTGTGGAACACCTGGCCCGAGTCCCACGTCGGCCCCGTCTTGACCTACGCTGCCAAGTGCGCTGACTCCTGCGAGGGCGTTGACAAGACCTCCTTGAAGTGGTTCAAGATTGACGCTGAGGGTTTTGATGGCACTACCAACCAGTGGGCTGCTGAGAAGCTCATCAAGAACAACAACACCTGGACCACCACTATCCCCTCTGACCTTGCCGCTGGCAACTACGTCCTCCGCCACGAGATTATTGCTCTCCACGGTGCCGGCTCTGAGAACGGTGCTCAGAACTACCCTCTCTGCTACAACATTGAGATCACCGGTGGCGGCTCAGCTAACCCTGAGGGTGTTGTTGGTACCTCGCTCTACACCTCCAAGGACGCTGGTATCCTCTTCAACCCGTACGTCAGCGACTCTGAGTTGGCCAAGTACGAGATCCCCGGCCCTGCTCTCTACGGCAGCTCTGGCTCTGGCTCTGGCAGCACTCCCACCACCCCTACTCCTACCACCGAGCCTGAGGCCCCTGCCGCCTCTTCCACGGTTCCCTCTGCCACTGCTGCCCCCACCACCGTCGACGAGCCCGAGACTCCCGCTCCTTCCACTGGCGCCGGCGAGGGCTCTTCTGACCTCCCCGAGACCTTCACCAAGCAGGAATTCATCGCCTACCTCTCCAAGCTTATGGGCGTTTCCTCTTCCAAGGCCCGCCGTCACGCCCGCGAGTTCTTCTAAGCGTCTCGCGCCCCCTATGATGGAATGATTTGCATTGTAGATTCCTGACACCACATTCTTCTTATTTTCTGTTTTTGGAACGAAATGTTTCGCTTCGTTGTGTACATATTACACCCTTTTTGTAGCATTATCATACCTTTTTATATATACAGGGTCCTTTTTCCATGGCCCTTACCAATGCTCGGTCACTGCGATTGAGAGAAAATATCTTTTTATATTCTATTGCGTAGTATCAATGATTTGTGCCTTTGCTTCTCGTGATGCGTGTATTTGTGGCTTGAAGTGGTCGCTGGTCAGGGGACTATTCTGTCGCTATGCCTATTACCACCCTTTGGTGTCCTCAGTGACGCGTTACGATATAACTAACCTGTGAAGCTCTCGAAGAATTCCTCAGCCTTACTTTCCTCCCTACCCTTGCCGGATCAATATAAGCCTGTGGAGACAGATGTACGCCGTTTGATTAGGGACGCGAAAGCGAAATCACTGGGCGACATGTCTGGCGTGGGCCTGGGGCGGACTGGAAATTAACGTCATCTCATCTCATTGCGTGATTAAGAAAACGTACGTAGGATTCAAAAGACGCCGATATTACCGCATATCTAATAATACGATTCCCGCAGTTTTTAAGTAAGTATTGATTGGTGCTTGGTGGATAGTACAAGAGAAGATGGTTGGTTTGCATTGACGATAGGAGGAATGGTTCAAATTAGATATATATTTATCTGCGATTCACTGCCGTGAACGACGGCAGTTGAAATCGAGCTAAGTCTATGAACAATTTCTCCTGTGGCCAGTCTAGCTAGACGTATATACATTGCTTCCTTCTTGCCACACAAGCTAACACCTTCTTACAAGCTGGAGATATCCATAACCGTCAACTGGATCTTGTTTGTTGTGCTTGGGGGCAGCTGTCCACCACCCATGATCAACAGCTTCGTCGGGTCGTTCAATACCCTCAAATGCCTGGTATAGTGGTTGGCCTCGGGCGTCTCAACCTTCACCCATGGCCCCTCTCCAAGTCCCTTGTTGATGTAAATTTGACCTCCAGAGTGCGCGCTCACAATGATAGTTCCATTGGCGCCTCCAACCGGACTCCATACAACGTACGGCGAACCCGTGGGAATCGTACCGTCAGTCGCCTTGAGAGAGATTCCAGTCGCGGGACCAAACTTCTCGGGATCGGAGACAATCTTGTAGTAGACGGGGAATTGGTAAGAGTTGGGAGTCGCGGGGCCGCCGCCGTATTCGTAGGCCATGATGTACTTTCCGTTGGGGAGCAATTGCACAGTTGGCATGCCGGGTCTGTCGGTGTACTTGGGATATGCTACATCGTCGATGACTGGACCCCAAGTCTTGAGGTTGGTAGTGGTTTGGTGCACCATTTTCTGGCCATGTGTGGCGTTGTCGCGCTGATCCGAGTAGTAGCAGATCAAGGTCTTCTTGTAGATCATCAGGAACGGTTCCCAGACAGGCGTCAGCCCGTTGTTGGGTCGTGCCTCGCCACCAGCAGCGATGTGCGAGACAAACTTCCAGGTTGCACCACGGTCAGTTGATGCATACAAATCGATTTGGGTCCTGCTCAAGTCGGTGGGGATCGAAGAGCCGGCAAGAAGGACGGTGCCAGCAGGGTATCCTCCGAAAGCCTCAGGAAGAACATAAAGGAAGGGCTGGTATCGCAAGCCCCAGCCATTGACTTGATCTTCGACACGCGACTTCTCCTTCCATGTGTATCCGTTGTCCTTGGACTCCCAGATGGGGAAGTAGACCTTGGGTGGCTCTGGAGAGTAGTTCTCCCAAGTCGCGAGGAGGGTACCGTCCTTGAACTGAGCAGTACGAGCATACAGGACGCGAGGATCCGTGTAGTTTGACGGTGGTGTGAAGACGACGCGCCGGGAGAAAGTCGCAGGTGCGGACTGCTGGGGAATGGCCGTCACCAAGGGGAGCAGCCCCAGGACGAAACTTGAGAAGCGCATTCCGAAGTCGAATTGGAAGAGACCCAGCGAGCTAGTGTGGAGACCCAGGAACAGAGGGACACTCGACTATTAATAAAAACGAATCCGAACTGCTCCAGAATCTGTATTAGTTGACGGTCGTTCCCGGTAACCGCATCGGACGAGCCCAGGAAACATTTTGCCTCTGCCCAGCTTCGCCGCGATGAGGTACGGCGGGGAAATTCAGCATCGGAGAAATTGAGCACATCAGCGAGTCCCACATTGCGGGGGAGAAAGCAACAACAATACCCCGAACGAGGGTGCTAGAGCAGGTGTATATTGAGTTTTACCGGTTAGAGTCCAGGTTAATTAGGCCGAGCAACGGAGCGGACGGCTTGAAGAGGTAGGTGCCTTGGAACACAACTCACATGATGTGTGCAAGACCTCAGGCGATGATGTAAGATGTGAGGATACCGAGGATGGAGAAGATTGTCCGTCTTTTGCGGGTGAAGATGTGGGGAATTGGGGAATGGGGTTGCACGTGCAAAGAGAGTCGAATGGTGGTTGTCGGAGGAGGGAGCCCATGGAATCGCCTCGCTCCTTCAGCCAAAAAGTACCCGGAACCTTAAATTGACTTCATCTTTTGCAATGCCAGGCATACAATTTATTCTTGATGGAGGGCGCTTTACTGTCGCTATGATGAGGCGAGCCAATGCTGATCCAGACGCAAGGTCTTCTGTGCTGCTGGTATCCGCTGTCCTCGAAAACCCTACAAATCAATGTCAGGGCCGAGCGCCTCTTGATTGCATGCCCCCAACGTATATATGTACTGATTTACACGGATTGTATGCAGCGCTTCCTCCCGACAGAACCCATCTACCGGTCTTGGTAACCATCTCCAATACCAGAAACGTAACCTGATTGGCCAAGGTTCGGACGTTCGCCCATGTTGATCTTCAGTGGGGTTCGGGGGTATTGCGGAGGGCTTTTCCATGGAGGACCTAGTGTAGAGAGAACCCGCTGTTGTTTGGTGGAAAAGATTATACACATTTCCTAGCTGGACATTCGACAAGACGGCTGTCATGTCAAGGCGGGTAGATTTGTCAATAGCACCGTGGGCTGACAGGCAGGTACGGGAAGGTATTTTCATGTTCTACATCTGTTCTCTAAATGACTACCCCCCTCGTCCAGTTACCTGGGCATTGGGTTTGCGATTTTCACTCCCGAGACCCATCAGGCAAGGATTTGACTTGTTTAGCACCGTCTATCAATCTAATTTCAACCCGGGTTAATACAGGGTCTTGCAGGCTGATCAAGTTTCCTTAGAGAGGGGATGCTGCCATCAGCGATCTTGCCTGTCCATGGTAACCAATCGTACTTCGACCGGAGCAGGACCGTAGTACTCGGGGACTTGACATGTGCTACAAGACCCGTCCATCTCTTTAATCATTCATAACCATCATTTCATTTTCTTCTGCCGCCTGGCTCAGCCGACCAACGTACCACAACGAACAAATTCCGAGCGCTATTATCATCAAAATAGCATCGAAAACGTAGATTGGCCATTCGTTTTGCAAGAGATAACCATCCTCTAGAAGATATGTTAGTTTCGAGCGGATCCTACAACGGGAATATGAATGGCGACTTACCACCCATGGCATACTCAATCACACGAAACACATTGCGTACCGTGATCAGAACACTGACAACGTGCAGCATGAGCATATATCTCTCCCAATTGAAGGTACCCCCAAATGCCTTATTGGTAGGCTTTGCTCGCAGACGTTTGTGAAAGATGAGCGCAACAAGGAGAAAGAATCCAAAGATCAAAATCTGGAGAACAAGACCAGCCAAAATAATGTTTTCGCCCCGATTCTTGTCATCTTTGGAGTCTGCATTTGCAAGAATGGCTGCTCCGACTGCCTGGACGAGGAAGCAGAGGATGTCTCCGCCAACGAAAATCTTCGTCACCCACGTCACTCGAACGATGGAGTATTTCTCGCCGCCTGTTGCGCGTATGATGCGGCCGAGGAACATATATACCGAAGCTGCGAAGAGGATAGGTGCCAGTAGGATCAGAAGAGCTTGCATGATATACGGCGGAAGGGAATCGAGATCGCGGTGGCCCACAGCTCGGGCTGCATAGCCAACTGTCTCAACTGCTGATGGTCAGTAATGTTATTTTGTGATTTTGAACTGTCCTGATGGATGGTACATACAAATACCTCCGATCACAAGAGGGACGCAGAACCATGTTCGGCTTCGGAATAGAAGGACGATGTGAATCACCGTGAGTATACCAAAAATGACTGCTGTGATAACTCCAGCTGCTACAGAAGGCGAGTAATCCCAAGCCATGTCGATTGAGGTTCCTCAGGAAATCTAGAAGATTAAAAGAGATATGGAGATATTTGTGAAAACAAGGTGTAAAAAAGGACTGATTAAGGGAAAAATACTGTTTGATGGAATTGTTTCCAAAGAAGTTTGCTGTGTTGATTGCTTTGGATAGTCCTATTGTGAGTGGGAGCGACATCTCTTATACATGGCTGCGGAACTCGACGGATCATTGTAGCACGATGCATACGCTCTTGTCGGTGTATTGGCATTATTTTGATCAGGATTAACATGAGGATCAAATGGACTATGGCATAAGCTTTTGGGGCTCAGCTTCTTGGGTTCTAGACAGTGTTGAAGGCCAAGGACCTCGTAACTCGTACTCTCATAGACCGCGCTGTGATTGGCTCCCTTACGAGGCTCGGGCCGACTGTAAGGCGTACATATGGACTGCAACTTCAGACACTCACTCCTTAACACATTGAGCGGAGTTTCTTATTTTTACCATATGTCTGAAATCAGCCGAAAAATGCCAAAGACGCGAGCCACTCACGGCAAGTCCCGAAATGGCTGCATCGGATGCAAGCAACGCCACGTCAAGGTGAGTTACTGCCGCTGCCACTTCGACAGTTGTTTGACCCCTTATTCGATTGGATTGATTTTGGGTGTGGTTACGCGTTGCTCTCTGATAAAGTTACTGCTAAGAGTCTCAGCTCCGCTTCTTCTGGTTTCTGACTAGTCACAAATATAGTGTAATGAGCAGCGTCCCTGCTCAAACTGTGTCCGACGTGATGTCAAGTGCAGCTTGCTCGACCGCCCATCAACGTCAGCTACTCCAGTTCAACAAGCTGTATTACTCCCGAAAGTTGACGCATCGACTCCAAGACCATCAGAAAGCAACGCTATCGCATGTGTAGAGCTTCGAAACAAAGCAGCTCGACTTCAGGGGATGCTCA
Source organism: Acrocalymma vagum (assembly GCA_028476805.1). Classification (NCBI taxonomy): domain Eukaryota; kingdom Fungi; phylum Ascomycota; class Dothideomycetes; order Pleosporales; family Acrocalymmaceae; genus Acrocalymma; species Acrocalymma vagum. The sequence continues at coordinate 650,130 of JAQGEP010000001.1, read as the reverse complement.
ATAACCTGAACAAGGAAATCCAATCACTGACGGAGGAAGCCGATCAACTTAGCAAAGCAGAACCCAGATTTGCTCAAACTCTAGGGGAGAATTGCGATTCGCCCGAATGGAAGCTAGATATACAGCTTTTCCACCATTTTTGCTCCTCAACCTACCTCACCCTCACTTCGGACAAACAGCGACAGAAAATCTGGAAGGAAATCGTTCCTCAGATCGCTTTTAAAAATGTATGGATGTTTTTTCATTGATGTAGTATAAGCCGACAAAGCACTGACCTGCTCTGCAGGATTTTGTCATGCATGCGCTGTTGGCTCTGTCTGCCTTCCACCTCGCGCATCTAAATCCTGAGAAGTGCCATGAGTATAATATACCGGCTTCTCAGCACCAAAACATGTCCGTGAGCTTATTTTCCTCTGCCTTGGGCCAGCCCGAGCTCTTCAATGAGGAGGAATGCCACGCCTATTTTGTCACTGCAAGCCTCGTCTTCACGGCACGTACAGCTTCAATATTGAGCCCTTCTATGCAAACAGAAGCACTCACCATGTCGGATTTGGTCCAGACATTCATGATAATGCAAGGTAAAACTTTGCTCAACGCTTTCTTACACCAAAAAATCTAACTTTCCCTCAGGCATCAAATCTATTTTGTCCATACCTTCTGCTATGCGATGGGCATCTAGCGGCCCATTAGCCCCTTTCTACGGCCTTGATGCATCCGAAATCAAACCCATCGAAATACACGACGAGTATACGCAGAGACTCGACGGCCTTGTTCACCTTGTACGTCGCATTTTTGGATCTCTGAAAGCGTTCGAAATTCGCTCCGCCTGCTTCCTCGCTCTTGAAACGCTTCACCTCACATACTCTACACTTTGCGGTAGCCCAGAGCGACGGCGACGCATCCATATGTGGCCTATTGTTGTTGGACAGTCTTTTATGGATCTTCTCAATCAAAATAATCAGGCGGCTTTGGTGATTTTGGCTCACTATGCGGCACTGATGAATTGTTATGAAGACGATTGCTGGTACCTCAGAGGGTTCAGTGAGCGGATCGTCAATCTGGTAGAGCCGATTCTTGACGAATCCTGGAAGAAATATGGAGAATGGCCGATTAGATGTGTCCGAGAGGGTGTTGTTACTCAAGAAGCATTGAGCATGAGGAAATAACGTATCGGCCTCGTTATTATCAAGAGTCTAGAACAATAGAATATATTTGCAGAATCGATATGAGTTCGACGTTTGTAGTAAATCTTTCATCATATGTGGACTATGGACCAAGTTCAAGGGAAGTTGCAACTGTTTTTTTCATGCATATGAAGTTCAGTTTCTGTTTTCATATTTTCGTTTAAGCATTTGGACATCGTTTTCTTTTTGGGAAGACTTCAAGCACAAATGGACAAAGATCTGTTACTGTGGGTAGCTTGCGCAGCGCCGAGAACTGGCTTATACTGCTTTGGTGGAAGAAGGTGTGACCGGCGTCGTTGGTTGGCCTCTGTTACCTCAAGGCCGGGCTAGGGACCTTTGATTACAGTAGGGTTTGTTTGCTTCCATACCTTGAAATATTGAACACCTTGATTGCATTCTAGGCAAGTTTGTTGGCTTCGATTTGTTGTCATTCATGTAACGCCGACTGTGATTGCAGCACGTAAAATGTCGGTCGCTGTGTTTAGATCTTCAGTGCGAAGGAAGAAAATGTGTTGAACATACATATGAAAGCTGAGACCGCACATACATCACGCTCTCATTATTCCCCTTTGGCTGAACGAGACTATCCAGCTTTACTTTTCCAATATAGTTGCATAGTATATAGCGATTCGAAATTACACTATTATCTCGGCTCTAAAGCTTAGGTAACGCCAGAGTTGAGAGTGTAATAATAAGCTTACCATGAATTTCCATAGAAGGCTCACAATCTCCAACAAAACCAATTTAACATAGCACGATAATACTTGCAGACTAAGTTTTGCATGCTCCCTTAAAAAAACATCCACCCCTAATATCCCAAACGCCTTCATCATCGCCTGACATATCAATACTTTCAAAAGCGCAACTCCCCATTCATAGATCTCTACTCCATCTTCACGACGTCGAAACGCAACTAAGACTGCGTGCTAGAGGGCGAATCCTTTGCGTCGTACCGGGCATTCCACCAGGACCAAGCTTTTGGTGGTGTATAATCCTCCTTCTCGTCCGGATCTTCAATAGTCCATGCAGGTGAGAAACACGGATTCTTGTTGGTATTATTGAACGTGATTGTCTTCACTTCACCGGATCTTCCCTCAATGGCGGGGCGGAACGGCAGTTCCTGCACAAATGATTTGTCCCACCGCGTTCGATCCTGTGGTCCAAATGGGCTTGCCGATGTCGTGCTCCTCGACCAGGACTCTCCATCGGTTTCGGTATTTAGAATCGAGCGTTGCATGGGGGTGGGGACTTGGTAGTCGAGTTTCATCACCATTTCACCTGCTTCGTTTTCGAAGCGTACTTTGACGGGCATCCATTCCGGGATGCTTTCGCCAGCCACGGCATCAACGGCGGCCATTAGTTGTTGGATATCAACGCGCGATACTCGCCATGCGTCGTGGATACGGTTACATTGTTCGACTATCCAAAGTACCATTCTCGTGGCGTCTGATATTTCTTTGGAGCTGCCAAATTCATGACTGGGGCTGCTGGTAGAGTTTGATGATACGTCATTCATATCTTGCTGCTGTAAACGCCTTATCAATCGATGCCACGGCCCAGTGGCCACTTGGAGCGGGGTATGAAGGCGTAAGGGAACGAAAGAGACTGTTCGTGAAATGTTGAGTGACCATGGTAGGGACTGCGATATCTGAACGGCTGCATTCATTTCTATCTGCTGCACAGTTTCCAAGTCGGGAAGCGCAGATGCGGCTACCTCCATAGGAAAATGTCGATATAGTGTGTCAATGAGGCCACATAGTTGAATCTGAAGCATCCAGTATCGTGAACAAATGCCCATGGCTTGAATGGAGCCGTATTCAAGCGTGTTTGGAAGCCAATCCGCGACTTCCGGATAACATGAACCTGGGACAGCGGTGATGGATTCTCGAATTATGTCTCTAACCTGTTCGTATGGATCAAGGTTCCATAGTGTCTCTGCCAGAGCGACAGCAGAGGCAAGAGTCCTCGAGTCTTCTGGTAACTGGCATGAGTGACGAATGAGGCAGACAAGGCGTGGGATTTGAATCAGAGAATGCATCATTGCCATGGAGGCTAATTGGTGTTGCGACAAGGGCTTTGAAGTAAGGGTTGGAGGATATGTCATTGAAAGGTAAAACTCATTGTCATACACTGATGTACGACCCGCGAGAGTCGCCTCACTGACCTGCTCCAGAAGTTAGTATAAATCTAAAAAAAATTAAATTGAAACGAAGTTGCGCACATCATCAATATACGTATTGTCAAGAAAGTCCCAGTAGTGCTCCTCGTCAATTTCAGCAATGTTACCTGACTTGAGTATTTCTGCAAGGCCAAAGGCATGGATAGTGTGGTACAAGGTATCGATACCCATGAGAATCTGTTCCTCTTCAATCAATGTTGTGTGTCGTCATGATTTCACGCTTACCTCTGCAGCGTAGTGAATTTTCATGGCAAGAATAGTGTTATAATGGGCTCCTTCTGAACCATGAACTAGTAGCTGGAGCTCTTTCAAAGCCTTGGATTTTGTGGCACTGGCCTTTTTCCGCTTCGAGTGCGATTCGTCTCGGAATACATCGTAGCTATCTGCGAGAAACTCTACGGCAAGATCCAGTATTCGATTTGTGCCGATGCGAGCAGGAATAGATTCGACCCAGGTACCTAATATGGAGATTGGTGTTTTTCCTGACGGTGAGGGGCCTAAGATATTCAGATAGCGGGCTGCAAGTGTTGCTTCAGGGGACGAAGGCTGATGAATATTGATGAAGGATTCTACTTTCAAGCTTTCAATGTACATTTCTAGCCTTCTCTTTTGTAGCGTGATGGCCTTGCGAGACTGCTTGGTTCTTGATTTCGATATAGGTGTCAAAGTTTGAAACACACCCTTCCCTGTCTCTGCCTCTCGTTCTGTTGTTATATGATAAGTCGGAGGGGATGAGGAGCTAGGGGCCCTTTCTTCATCTTCAGAGCCTAGGGTGTGCACAACAGGCGCTATCCGAGCTTTACCGTGCTTGGTGAGTTGATTTGGGTCCTGTATAACAAGCGCGGAAGCCTTGCCATAAGTATATGTGCACGGGCGGTCCTTTTTCCGACAAGCACTACACTTTGGCTTCTCTTCATCACACTGCTCGATATTATTAGTAACAAAAGCACAAAAGTTGACTAGTTTGTGAAGGTAAAGGTAAAAGAAGCTGGAGGCAAGAAGCCCGCACCTTGACTTTCCGCTGTCTGCAAGTATCGCATTTCCCCGTTTGCGTCATTTCGTCGTCCAATCGGCGAGGATAGGAGACTTCATACCAGCTAAAGGTATGATGCGTGTCAGATATGTGCGCAAGAGCTCATACAACAGAGCCGCCAACTAACAAGCTATGTTGGTGTCTAGGTAGCAAATCGCCGGCCGCCTTGAATGACACTCAAATCCGACCACGCTAGTGGCGAATACGGTTAGCCATGTTGCACTATTCGTCATAGGGCTTCACAACCCACAAAGGATCTACATACACTTATGGCTAGACCTGTTGCACGCTATCTATTGAACTTCAGCCTTTTCATAAGTGCGACTAGATAAAATTGGGGCATTCCAAATGTGGCTCAATCATCAACGAGAGCCCCAGAGTCGGTGACAGGAATCAATTTTGTAGAAGGTTTCTTGGCGAGCAATGTTAGAGCTTTTCCTGAAGTATTTGCAAATCATAAGTCAAGTTTTGGGGAAATTCTGGAAGTATACGTTGCGGGCATCTGGACGGCATTCTTCCTTCTTTGAAATGCCTTCAGAGATACCATGAATACGCAGAATATACATCATCTGACAGGGTCTAATGAAATTTTTGGCGAATTCGATTGTTTGATATTATTTCCACCGTCCTTTTCTGCGAAACGACTGCGCATTTCAATATTTCCATGCCTCTAACTTTTCTCCAAGCCCTAGTATAACGGCAAACAATAACTAACCTAGTGCAAATAGAAAAGCACCTATGGCTAAGGAGGTCTCAGACTTCTCTTTATCCTGCGCAAAATCCGCATATGACGCAACTAGAACAAATGCATACAGCATAATAAACAGCTCACAATACAGGAATTTTTTGAAATTGAAACTTAGGAAACTCATCCTGTAGCCATATACGAGTTTATCATTGATGCAACATTTCAATCGGCCCCGGTGTTTTGGAAGGCGGTTGTATATCTTTTAGCTAAACACTGTCGCATTCCCAGGAAGCCATACTCGGGAGTAGGGGTGATGGAGAGTATGCGTTAATTCTTCTGAGTACAGAAATGCTGGGTCTGACGAAGAGGCAACCCAAGCTGCTTCCTGAAAGTCGCGTCTGCCATGTAGCCACAAAGTCACAGCCCAAAATACAACTGAAGAAAAGATGATGAGGATGACACCACCTTCTAGACACAAGTACTGCCTTCCCAAAATATCTGTAAACAAATAGATAATCATAACACGCTAAAATATTCATAGTATTATAAACTCAGATTGACTACCAGCAAATTATAGCATCCCACTTGTTCACTTTTTGCCATGAAAAATAGAGAAAAAAAAACAAAAATACACTATCATGGCCTAAGCCCTCTCTTTTGAAAGAAATCTATTATACAGTCTTGTCATAGTACAAGTAGAAAGAGAATTCCTAGCCAAAATACAAGTCAAGGAAACTATCGACTACCTCTCCTCCCTTCTGGAGGAGCTGGGCCCGGAACCATTACTTTGAATGGCATTTCTCTCGAAGTACTGACAGGGGGATAGGGGGAAATGTGTGCTGGAGGCGCTGGGGCAAGAGGCGGCGGCCCGCTACTCTTAGGTCTAGGTGCTGTTCGCGGACCATATGGACTGGGATAGTTTGCAGGTTGTTGGGCGGGCACCGGGGCTGGCGCAAGGGCTCTGGGACCAAATTGTGAATTTGGTGTCGTCGGAGCAGAATAAGCAGGTGGAGGATTGGAAGGAAGAGCGGCTAGCGGAGAGTGTTGCATCATCAGGGGCGGGGGCGCTGAGGCATATACGTGATGTGGTGAAGGACCAGATGGAGCTGGCCCTGATGATGGGTAGAACCCTTCGGCCAGTGATTCGGTGCGAGATAGCGAGGAGCGAGGCTGTGATTCCGAAGGAATTGGAGAGGAAGTTGTAACAGCTGCTGACGCTTTGTTACCTCTTTTGCCCGTGGAGGAATTTGAACGAGATGCCAAAGACTTGGCAGGCGTCCCATTCTTCTCTTCAAGTTCCTTTTGACGAGCTTTCCGTTCCGCCCACCATATGGTCATGGACTGGCTTCGTTTTTCACTCTTTACACGTGGCTTTCGTCTTGAGCCTGAGGTCGTAGCTGCAGTTCCCGACGAATCTTCTGCATAGCTATTGCTATACTGGCTAAGCGGGGCAGTGTTCATATATGTATCAGGAGTACTAGCTTTGCTTGGTTGTACCAGAACTGAATCAGGTGCCGCTGCAGGCTGTGGAGTGGCTTGAAAAACCGTCTCAACAGAATTTGATCCGAGGTGGGGAGAGGTAGTTGCGGAGGGCTGAGGATCAATGGAGAACTGCCCTTGTCCCTCACTCATAGATTGAAGTGCGGGTGGTGGAGCATTGGGCGCATGCGCGGACGGTGCTGGAGTGCCAGGTTCACTGGGTTTCTTTCTTGGGCCTTTCTTGACACCGTAATCGCTTCGTCGGCCAACGTTTTTACTTCCAGCCGGGCGTCCACGTTTATGACTTGGCTGCTGACTTGGCTCATCGACATCCATAGCCGATGAACCTTCATCTCCCGAACTCGTAACAGCTGACTCCTCACGCATCTCTTGAATACGTGCGTGAAGCAACGCACTTGGGCCTGCTCGGGTTCTTTTGACTCGACTCTCCGGTTCAGGGGTCTCTGAAGCCGGTTGCGCATACTTGCTTACACCTTTCTTTCGTGCACCACCCCACCCGTTGTGTTTCTTTGGCGTATTGGAGCCCGTGCCTTGATCACTGCCATCAAACTTTCGTGTGGCTCTTCGCTGACGTTTTGCAGGTCTGCCATCGCCGTCCTCTTCTTCATCCTCTTCGCTAGGAGCAGCCGAGTCTAGCATATCACGGGCGCGCCGTTGACGAAGCTCTCTACCACCGCTTTTTTCAGCTCCAGGCCGTTGCGCAAATGCATCTTGACATCCTGGGGCCTTTTTCGGATCAAAAACGTAGCCATAAAGATCTGCCTCTTTCATGTCTTCAAAAGTCTGCTCCAGAATTGGAATTCGCCCGCCGTTGCAGGGCTTTTTTGGTGGATGCGCATGTGGTGCGGTCTGTATTGTCAGTTCGTTGTGCTCGTACAACAGGGCAGCAAAAAATACATACACGTGCATCCAGCGTAAGATACTCATCTTGCCAAGCCTTCAGAATTATCTGCGTGTTTTCAGCGAGCGCATATAGGCTTTCGGTACTTCGTTGAGAGGCTGGGTATTTGGTCAACGCGGCAATAATATCTTGAACATCTGTCATAGGTTTGAAGCGTGTCCGGAGAAGGTAGTCTGCTCTGTCTTCACACTGCTCCTCGATGGGCACAGGAGCGTCCTCTATCCATGGGTCGGGAAGGTCCGAATCCGATAGTTGGTCATCCGCAGGATCTAGAAGTTTTGGTACAGCGAGCTCTGTAGGGGTTGAAGCATCCTCTTGGGGTGTTTGAGATGCTGAGTTTAAATGTAAAGATATCTTTGGGGTTCGAGTGGTTGAAGTAGGGGCTGGCGTAGGCTTGAAGGAACCATCCAGAATCGATTCAAGCAGACCTGGTGGAGGCGAGCCATCTGGAGTATACGATCCAGTATAACTGCCCTCTATGTCATCATCTTCATAGTTCTCTTCGTGGTGGTCAGAAAGGTCGATTTCTGCACCAGATATTTCCTCATCTGGTTGGGGTGAATGCTTGGCATACTCGGTTGGCGACGTCTGATTGGAAGGATCTTCCGCATCATCTTCTGTAAGGGGAAACATGGGCGCAGCATTGCGCGCAGGTCGCGTTCGCAAAGGAGAGACAGTTCTGGTGAGTCCTCCTCGTGCTCGACCTCCTCGACCTCGTCCTCGACCTCCTCGACCGCGGCCGCCTCGACTACCGCGACCGCCGCGGCCTCGTCCTCTAGTCGAAACCTGGGGTGGAATAGGGCTGTCATCATCCTCGCTTTCTTCTGTGGTCTCCTCTTCAGATTCCTCTTCCAGAGGAGAAGGCGATGGCGGCTGCTGTGCCGAGTCTGGAAGAGTGATGAATTTGCGAGTTTTTGGAAGTTTCCCGTGATGCTTTTTCAAGCCGTCAAAAAACTCAGGCGGCAGACCAAAAACCATGAAGAGTGGCTCCTCGTACGAGGCATAGATTTCCGGAGCAGCATCTGCATGGTGATTCGAGACATTGGAAGCAGAACGAGTGGCCTTTCTTGTAATGGAAAATCCAGTGCTGGAAGTCGGGCTTGATTTTGGTGCGACGACGTCGGTCTTGTCTACTTTTGCAGAGGATGATTTCCCGCCTCGCCCTGAACGAGTTCGCGTAGCCGTGTCATCATGCTGAGTGCTGCGGCGCTGCGAACCACGCGCAGGCAGATTGCGTGGACCAGGCATTAAACCAAGATGAGGCTCCTGGCGGAGCGAAGAGGGCCGATGGACAATTGGAATTTATCAGTTAAGTTGATGTCTGCATGTACGGATCCGGCGGAGGGTAGCGTGGATCGTAAGTTCCGTCAGGGTGACAAGTATTCATGCAACCACGCAAATGCAGAGAAGGAAATGAATGCGCCGCCACGGAAGAAGGGCAGCGGGCGGTAGGGAGCAATGAAGGGACTATTTTTCAGTCCCCTAGACGGCCGTGCAAAAGAGATGCTGGCGCATGGAATGGCAAGATGAAAGTGTTGTCATGGTCGTCTGGAGCGCTCGTGGCTGCTTCAGCACAAACTTCAGGCTTGGCGGATTCTGGTCCGGCCAATCACCGCGCAGCCGGTCACTAGATGACTGGCATGGCGCTCGAGCTCCAATCTCCACTTTTACGACTTAGATACAGCCAGCCGCGTCCACTGGTGCAGGTGCCCGGCGAGCTTCTGGACATTGCACTTTCACCTTCACCTTCACATTCACACGCTCTTGTGCGTATACCGTTCTACCATCTGCTTTCGCTATTGTTGATAACCCACCCTCTCGCACGCCATGCCCCCCAAAACCGTCGAGGAGCAGCTTGCAGAGCTCGAAATGGAGGCCGAGGCGCCCGCAGCTCCTCCGCCCAAGAGCTCAAAGACCGCCAAAGCTGCCCGCCAGAGCTCCGAGCAGGAGATTGATGCCCTCAAAGAGCTGGAAGAGCTTGAGGCTCTCGAGAAATTCCAACGCCCAGAAGCCCCACGCCCTTCAAGTCGGCCAAACACCCCAAAGCTATCCTCGTCGTCCACCACCTCCAGCAACCGCCGCGGAGCAGGCATCGTGACCCCATCCTCGACCGGATCTGCCAGGACGAGTGAGGACAAAGCCGCCGCCCCTAGGAAGTCTGGAGAGAGTGCCCGGTCATTCCACCAGAGCTTTACCCCGACTCAAGAGGAGCCAACAAAGCCAACACCTGTACAACCAGAGCCTCAGCAGGCAGGTGGTTCGTGGTGGGGAGGTGGATGGGGTGGACTGTTGAACACTGCAACTGCAACTGCCACTGCAACGGCGAGTGCTGCGAGGAAGCAGGCTGAGGCGGCGTACCATGAGATTCAAAAGAACCAAGAAGCGCAACGATGGGCTGAACAGGTTCGCGGTAACGTTGGTGCTCTGCGTGGCATTGGTAGGTTCACTCTTGTGACCTCTTTACCAGCTCTAGTCGTCACTCGCTAACGTTTTATCATAGGAGGAGAGCTTGGAAAACGCGCTCTTCCGACCTTCACCAACATTCTTCACACATTGGCTCCACCAATTTCCCAACACGAACGTCTGCAAATCCACATTACACATGATCTTGTCGGGTACCCTTCTCTCGATCCCATTATTTACCAGACCTTCTCTACTGTCATGGCTCAGGTTGAGGGCGGCGATCTCATGGTAATCCAGCGAGGTTCAGAGTCAACACAGCGTAGCTCCGTAGAAGGATATAGAGGCGGCGGTGGAGGCTGGAATGATGGGCCTTGGTGGCGTCACGCTGATAAACGGGATCTTAGTGTCGTGAAGGGCCTTGTGGAAGGCACGAAACTTGTCAGAGTGAGTGCAGAAGCATATGCAAATGAGTTCTTTGCAGCAAGAGGTGGTGTCGAGGAAGCGGCAAAGCAGGCTACTGAAGTTCTCAGCGAATCGAATCCTGTCAGGAGCAGTGATATCTTCCTAGCTATTCAAGCGATAAGCTACTCGGCCCCGGAAGATCTCTTTGGTACCTCAGCATCACAAGACGAGAAGACCGGTGGGGTGGAAGAGCAAAAGGAAAATGATGAACTAGTCGTATTCGCCGCATACCTCCATGACCCTATCCATGGTATCAACTTTAAGACCCTCAGCCAGCCGTTCCCTAGCAAATGGGTAGAATGGCTTGATGCTCCAGCGCCCACAGAGGCTGGTGGTGAGGAATCGCAAGTCCCAGCGGAGATTCAGGAGATCATTCAATCTGGAGGTGTCGACCCCCGGGAGTGGGTTGCTGAGTGGATGGAAGAGACTATCAGTTTGAGCATTGGAATTGTAGCTCAGCGTTATGTCGCAAGAAGAATGGGTGTAGGTGAGGGTGGTATCGGTAGAGGTAAGGCACGAGAGGCGGTTGTAGAAGCTGGAGGAGGGGAGGCTGCACGTGCTGGTATTATTTAAGGTAGGTAGTTCATTGACAATAATTTTTTCACATTTTGGCGATATCATGGCGCACAATATAGCTTGGTTTGGCTATGGCTATTATGTCTCATTTCTACGGCGCTTAAGGACGGTTGCGAGCGCCAATGTCCCTCTTTGCAGATCAAAGAAACCATTATGTATCTGACTCCTTGCTGATCAAAATGGTTGAAAATTTGGAGCGAAGGTCTGCCCATAGCTTGTGAACATTTCACCATATTCATGTCTCATTGCTTTAATTCGCCCTTATCCAAAACTTCATTCATGCGACCTGCCGCGTACAATGCGCCAATTGGGCATACGTTGTCCTGAGTTGGGGCCATAGAATGTGTGGCGGTCTTTCATCCTCATTTGAAGCGGCGCTGCGCTCATTCTTTATCATGGCCTCTTTCTGTTGGCATTTGGTATTGTCTTGGCTCTCAAGGTAGCTCCCGGTATTCTGGGGCTCATGTTGAATTCTAATAGGTACCACAGTTCGGACACTGCTTCATTTGGTCTTGCCCTCTTTCTCTTTCTTGTCCTTCTTGCCGCCTCTCAACATCTCCAAATGCCCTGCCTTTTCTGCGAGGAACTTTTCCGTTTGGGTGACTAGGCCGGCCGATGACTTCTTCTTGATTTTATTCTGGGAGATGAGAGACGCTTTCTTGGGCTTTATGATGCGTGAGCCGCGCTTGGGGCCATGTTGGGTGGGTCTAGAAGGAGGAGGTGTTAGACTGCTGGACTCGGGCCTAGGGAAAAGAGCAGTGGTGCGTACTTCTTGGAGGGCTTGGAAGCCTTCTTGACTGCGCCTTGGGCCATTGTGGAATAGCTATAAAGTGGGTAGGTCGGATAGGTATCGGAAAGCGCCTGGGCCGAGGGGAACTTTTGCGAGTACTTTTGCTGTAGGGTATGAATTTAAGGTCGCCTAAGGGTTGTGGATAAATTTTCGATCAGCGCTGGACTAGCAGTTGGAGGTAGCTTGGCGACGCTAAACCCAACCCGACTAGGTCAAATGCGGGGTGGGCGTTTCTATTTAGCCTTTTCAGCCCGAGGACCCGTTTTCTTCCCCAACTTCATCCACAATCACCATGTCACGAGAACGCGTGATGAGCTCTCAAGAACAGCACTATCAATCCAGCGCAGTTAGACGCCACAATGTATAAAAACGGAAGAATTTTGCCAGTATCCGCTCGTTTCACTGCAGTCATGTATATCTGCAGACAACCGCGTCGTGTTCATCTATTGCCCCCAACTACGATATATCAATATCACCGTGGCTAAGGCAGATTTACATAGTGACTCGTCCCGCAGCCAAGACTCTTCCATGGTGATATTCCAGAACCGCCATTCTCGAATGAGACTGGACAATGGATTGCTAGTAATTTATCCATATACAATATCCGGATCGTCATATCGGACCGTTTCTCGGCATGCACGATGATGCCCAGGTCCCGGGAAGACTTAATGGAATGGGTGTGTTTTTGGGGATAGCTGCGTCTTTTGGTCCCAAGCTAGCATATTAAGGGGATCAATGGATGACACGCGGCGGTGGATAATATAGGTATATATTCCCTGTGGCGAAGGTAGTTGAATAGCAAGGGATCTCCAGCGAGCTCTTTTCTCTCGTTTGCGCCCGCAGTTCCCCTCGGTGTCCCGCATCATGGAGCTATTTTCGCGTGCTCTAGTCGGCTTGCTCTGCTTGACTTCTGCCGCTTCTGCGGCGAAGTCGTTTGATCGCACAGCGTCAATTGAATTCGGTGCGGGCAATGGCAGCTACCTGCTAGCTACACGATCGTCTTCCGTCCATCTCGTTCTCGATGCTGCGGATTGGCCTGGTGTGCTTCGCGCCGCCAATGACCTCGCAGTCGATTTCGGACGCGTGACTGGCCTCAATGGCACGTTGACGGCTACCGGTACCGGCACAGCGAATGCATCGACAATTTTCAATGTCACCGGCATCAACGAGGATTGGAGCGTCGGAAGTTCTGGTAACGGCTCTGCTAGTGCAGTGGGAGGCACAATCATTGCGGGCACGATTGGCAATTCAAGTTTCATTGATAATTTGATTAAGAGCGGAAAGTTGGACGTCAAGGAGATTGAGGGCAAGTGGGAGGCCTATGTCACTGCAGTTGTGAAGAACCCTACCAATGGGACGGCAGAAGCATTGATTATCGCTGGTAAGAAACTCCTCCGCCCACAATTTCTGGTGTCGGCAGCATAATAATCCTCAACAGGAAGCGACAGGCGCGGAACAATCTACGGTCTCTACGACGTGTCTGAGCAAATTGGTGTTTCCCCATGGCACTGGTTCGCTGATGTAGTACCCAAGTCCCACGACTCTATCTATGCCGTTCGAAGTACACGAGTGCAGAAGTCGCCGTCCGTCAAGTACCGTGGCTTCTTTATTAACGATGAAGCTCCTGCGCTGACTGGCTGGGCGAACAAAAAATACCCTCAATCTGCTTATGGATGCCCATTCGGTGCAGAATTCTACTCGCATGTATTTGAACTGTTGCTTCGCTCCAGGGCAAATTACCTCTGGCCGGCGATGTGGAATGGCATGTTTAATGTTGACGATCCGCGCAACCAGCCGCTAGCTGGAGAATACGGCATTGTGATGGGATCCTCTCATACTGAGCCCATGATTCGCGCTACGCAAGAATGGAACAAGGTTGCCAAGGGCTCTGAATCAGGCTGGTCATGGGCTACCAACAACAAGACGCTATATGACTATTTCTACGAAGGCGCTTTGAGAGGAGCGCCATACGAGAATGTTGTCACTGTTGGAATGCGTGGATATCATGACACTGCCATGTCTTCGGACGTCCAGACGAGCGTTCTCGAAGCGGTTGTAGAAGCCCAGCAAGATATTCTTACCAAGATTCACGGCAATGCATCAGAAGTGCCACAAATGTGGTGCTTGTACAAGGAGGTCCAGGACTATTTTGAGGCCGGCATGAAGGTGCCAGACCATGTCATCCTGCTTTGGACCGAGGACAACTGGCAGAATATTCGCAGGCTTCCGGTTGGCGATGAAAAGAAACGATCGGGTGGCGCTGGTGTGTACTACGTAAGTCTAGCATAAATTCTGTCCTGATTTCTCTTCTCTATCTCTTACTAACGGCAATTGTAGCACTTCGACTATGTCGGCGACTCCCGAAACTACAAGTGGATCAACACCATCCAACTTCAAAAGACCTATGAGCAGATGCGCCTTGCCAAAGACCGCGACGCCGATCAGCTTTGGGTTGTCAATGTCGGAGACATCAAGCCCTATGAGATTCCAATCAGCCATTGGTTCGATATTGCATACGATATTGACCGATACGACGAGACTAGTGTACCCGAATGGATTGAATCTTGGGCGGCAAGAACCTTTGAGGAGAAGCATGCTAAGCATATCTCGGATATCATGGACAAATATGGGTTTTTGGCCAACATGCGCAAGGCCGAGTGGGTTGAGCCTATGTCATACAGTGTCCTTAACTACGAGGAGGCCGATCGAATCCTCGACCAGTGGGAAGAGCTAGGCAAGCAAGCACAGCATATTTACGACATGCTTCCTGAGGCTCAACAGGGTGCATTTTACGAGATGGTTCTTCATCCAGTGCTCGCATATGGTAATCATGTCGGTGTTCAGATTGCCGGAGCAAGGAATGTCCAGTACAGTGGCAATGGACGAAATAGTGCAAACAAGTGGTTGCAACACGTCATTGATCGAATGAACCAAGATCACGATTACACCAAGCGGTACCATGAGCTATTCAATGGCAAGTGGGTACACATGATGGACCAAACCCATCTTGGATACCAGGGCTATTGGTGCGTAGCCTATTCTTCCTACCTTCTATATGGTGTCGATAGACCACGCTAACGTGCTTGTGGCAGGCAACAACCTATGCGCCAGTCCACACCTTTCATGCGCTGGGTTCAAACTTCTGAGCGTTCTCTTGCGGGAGACATGGGTGTCTCCGTAGAAGGCAGCAATGCTACAATCCCCGGTGACGACATCTGGCACGGTAACGGTGCCAACTCCGTTGATGGACCTCCCATCACTCCCTTCACGCCAAAGCGTTGGATCGAGATATTCTCTATGGGAACAGAGTCATTCTCCTGGAACATCAGTGCTGAACCTTTCGTTACGCTATCCAAGTCTTCCGGCACCATCTCTCCCGATGACGATGACGTCCGCGTCTATATTGACGTAGACTGGACCAAGGTCCCTGATGGATTTGGAAAGAAGACTACTTTGAATATCTCAAGCTCTACCGACTACGGGACCCAATTTAGTAGGCCACAAGTCAACATTATGGTTAACAAGACCTCCGTGCCTTCCTCATTCAGCGAAGGATTCGTCGAATCCGGAGGTCTACTCGCATTCGAGGCAGAACACTACACCCGCACCACATCAACCGGAAACCTCTCATACAAAGTGCTTCCGAAATACGGTCGCACACTCTCTGCTGTTAAGCTCAGCGATTCTCTCGCAGAAGGCCTGACCTCCTCTACAGCCCCAGCTCTAGAGTATGACTTCTACACCTTCACACCCACTACTGCCAAGAAAGGAATGAATGTCACCCTCATCCTCTCCCCAACCCTAAATATCAACCCTAAGAAACCCCTGGCGTACGTCGCTCAACTAGACGACAAGCCTGAACAACGAAGGCAATACGTCATTGACCAGAAGCAGCCCGACTTTCCTGTTGGCTGGGGCACCGCCGTCGCGCAAAGTGCATGGCTCAACACGACCAACTGGGGAGAAGTTGCGCCCGGCAAGCACACGCTGAAGCTGTGGCTTGTAGAGGCCAATGTCATTCTTCAGAAGGTTGTTGTTGATCTTGGTGGTGTTGTGTATTCACACAATGGACCGCCTGAGAGCCGAAGGATTGGTGGAGGGTCGAATTCTACAGTTATGAGGAGGCATCTTTAAGTGTGGAACCTGACATGTCTGGAGTTTGAATGGGCAGAGATATACATTAGCTGTTTGGTATCGCTATTATGTATACGTGAGTGATATAATAATGTCTTATGATATTTATTCATGCATTGCGAACCTTCTTTGCTGTTTCTGTGAAGTTGTTGTCGTTGAGCAGTGTTTGTTGGATGGAAGGTACACTCGTAGTCGGGATGGAATTCCACCGTTTTACATTTGAACATTCTGTCCAATGGGGAATCGTCGGTACCATGGTGTGTGGTATATGATCTAGCTCGAAGAAGAAGAAGAATGAGGGGAGAGTATTTGATTGCTTCTTCATCGCAAACTGTTCTATTTTTCCAAGCGGGTTGATCAGAAGTAGAACTTGCTAGTTCATATAGCCCGAGCACGAATTAGATGACTGCTGGAGCGAGTGAGGATGATGTCAACTTATCACATCGCAAGCATTTCGCTATTTCCTTCAAGGTTGAAATTTTACCGTAAGTGAATTTTAACAGAACCCCCGATAAAGTAGAAACCAGGAAGATCGTTTATGCAATTGTGAGTATGTACATGGGTGAGCTACTCATTCGAGCTTGAGCTTTCTGAGTATTCGAAGCCGTTTTGAGGCATTCTTGAAACCGGTGTTCGCTCTATGGAGCTCAACATCTGTTCCCTGCCCAGGGAGCGGCGGAATAACTGTTGGCAGAATGATATCTTGTGAGTCCTTGAGATGAGACACCGCCGTCCCGCCGGCAGACAACTCTTGCTCACTTCCCTTCTCCAAGCCCTCGAGATGCTCAAGACGCTCCTCGGCAGCCTTGTACCAGTGATACTCAGATCCGATTGCTTTTTCATACCCTGCCAACGTTTTGGAGTACATAACTTTTGCCTCGCTAATTCGGCCCAGGATTTCAAAGAGAGCGCCGAGACGATATGTGATCATTTGTGTAGAAGTCTGGGCATCATCTGATCTGTAGATTTTCTGGTACACGTCCAAGGCACGCTCATACATCTGAACAGCCTCCACTTGTCTCCCCTGCCTATGGTAGACTCCACCTATATTGTAAATAGTGTTTAATGTCGATGGACAGTCCATGTAGTAGTTCGGACCCCATTCCTTCTCGTATCCATTGAGCACGCGCTGGAACATCTCCTCAGCCTCTTCTACTTTGCCCTGCGCAAGATAGACCAAGCCTAAGTTATTGATAGCGCTGAGTACTGATAGATAATCTGTGTAATTCGGACCCAATACCGTCTCGTAGCCTTTGAGAACGCGCTGGAGCATCTCCTCAGCCTCTTTTACTTTGCCCTGCTCAAGATATACCGAACCCAGATTAGTGATAGTGTCGAGTACCGGTGGATAATCTGTGTAATTCGGACCCAATACCATCTCATCGCCTTTGAGAGCGCGCTGGTACATCTCTTCTGCCTCTTCTAGTCTCCCTTGGTCGAAGTAGAGTAGGCCTAGGTTGTTCATGGTGTGTACCGTTAGTGGGAGCCCATTACTCTTAGGATCCGCTACTTTCTCGTAACCTGTTAGCACCATCTGATACATGCTTTCAGCCATTGCCAATTTCCCCTGCTTTGCGTAGACAGTGCCAAGACAATGGATAATATTAAGGCCCTTTATGTGGTCGATGTAATGAGGGCCCCATGCCTCTTCGAAGGCTTTTAGCAGACGCTGGAACATCCCTTCAGCTTCTAAGAGCTGGCCTTTTTCGAAATAAAGGTACCCTAGGTTATGAACAGCGTCGAGAGTTGTCTCATGACCAGGGCCCAACACCTTTTCTTCACCTTCTAACACCCTCCGAAATATCCTCTCCGCTTTTCCCGCCCCACCTCCCCTGGCAAATATCACACCCATGTTATGGTATGCCAATAGCAAATCATTGTTCAACTCTGGTTCAATACTTTGATCTGCTCTATCCACCCAAGACTCCGCGTGAGGAAAAAGCTCTTGAACGTTCCAATATGTTCCCATGGAATGCTCCTTCAGAAGAGCATAGCTAACAATAAGAGCAGCTAATCGTGACAGCTCTTCTCTCTGGCCTGCGTCTTGCATGTGAAAAGCCCATTGGTGTACAACAGGGTGGGTACTTGATGTATAACTCCCTTGCGGCTTTTTGAGCTGTCCGCTCTCAACCAGACCGTAGCTCCGTAGAAGTTGAATTGCTTCCAGAAAATGCAACTCATCGCTTACTACGTCATTCAGCCATATTGACAGCTCTTCATTCAATGGACTTGACCATTTTGCGGCAGTTGAGAAAATACAGAATGGTAGTGTTCTATGATCAAGGTGAGCCCATAAAAGAAGAAGATTAGCCGCGCCCTCGTTCTTAGCTTTTATTGCATTGAAAGACACCGTCCAAGTCGTAGCTATGCTCCGGTTACCATAGCTTCTGGAAAGGCCTGAGACTTTAGCATCTGATAAATCCCGCCAGTGCTCTTTATACAGTCTAGTGTACGTGCTAAAGTTGGTGCCCGTCTGATTGATGTAGGCTGCTGCCTGTGCTAAAGCAAGGGGTAGTCCATCAAGTAGTTGAAGGAGCTCATCACCTTCCTCGCCAATGTCTTGGTTATACCACGTTCGGAAGATCGCTCGCGCTTGGGTTATGTCGACATTTTCCAAGTGTAAAGATTCGCCGAGGTATTGGAGATTAGTAAGTCGGGTGGTAATCAAAAGTGAACCGTGATCAACGGTTGGTATATAATTGCTAACGTCATAAGCGTAAGCATCGCTTTGTTGATGGTAGTCGCGATCCACGTTATCAAATACAACCAGCCACGACGTGTTCTCCGTCCTCCCTAACCACACCATAAAGCTAGCGACTACCGCATCGAGATTGCCTTGTCCGGGCGAGTATTTTCTTATAGTTTCAGGAATTTGGCCTTCCGGAATACGACCGATGTTGCCGGCAATACTTTGCTTTAGACTGTCTTCGCTGTCTCCGTCTAGCCAGAATACCGAAGTGAAGTCTTTCTGGTGTTTCCTGGCAAATGCAATAGCGAGCTGGGTTTTGCCGATTCCGCCGAGGCCATTGAGGACTAAGATTTTCTGCTTTTGTTCGAGGTCGTCAGCCTGCGTCTGTGGTAACAGAACCTGCTCAAGCTGTTGCAAGTCTTTCGGTCTGTCCGCAAACCGGCCCACAGGCATGCCGTTCAGAGTAAATGGGATCCGATATCTTTCTTCGGGACCTGACAGGGATAAGCTCCTATATGCAACAATGTAATGTGGTTCGATCAGAGAACACTTACGGACTCTGCTCTTGGCCGCAACCTCTGCAGGCAAGATCAGCAGAAGTTCCTTTGCAACAGCAGCCGCGGTTGCCGCTGCATATGTCTGCCAGCTCTTGTTCTTATGCGAATCTGCATAATCGCAAATACCACGTATCACTACACTCTCTGCAAATGCGCTCGCTAATCCAGCGGCTTCCATTTCAAAGCAAAGTACCCTCCTACCTAATTCAGCACCTATCGTATCTCTTGTTACACCATCTTTCATCACCTGATTGCCGGATGCTATTGTGCCATAATGAATCATGATTTCGCTTTTTCGCTGATTCCGCTCAATCAGTCTTTGTGCGTCACATCTATCACAGCTTTCGCCACCAGTGTGGTTGTATGTCGCTTCGAAAAGACGGTCTGGCCCCGCTCTACTTCGACTGAAACCCTTTAAGCGGCTGAACCCCAACAAATGTGCAGGAAGTGTGCTGAGATCTCGAAGGTGGTTCTCTCGTAACTTCGCGATAGCATGGAGAATGTCCTTGGGCGGTCCGTTGACAACACCGCCGGTTCTCGTCATCCGCCCATCAATTCCAGTCTTACCAAAGTCGTACTGCACTACAGCATCGCCCACCACCACATCTCCAAGCCTGATGTCAGAAGTCGCTGATGGAACTCCACCGCCAATTCCTACCATAAAAGCGAGCCGGATTGATGTGAATACAGCGGTAAGTCGGGCCACAACAGCAGCGGCTGAATTGTTGCCTATCTGACCTGACGGGAGACGCGCCATTACGATGTTGTGTGCACCTATGCGCCCAAATCCATATTGGTCCTTATTACTGCTGTTTCCGCCTCGAGGATCACAGTGTTCATCGTCAACAATCTCTGCTGCTGCTGACGACTCAATGGGCAAGGCTGAAATCCACGCTATGGTGTAAGCTGAGGGCGTGAGACGAGAGCGCCTCTCCATTGCCAGGTGGTGCAGTCAAACACTGCTCAACGTAGCTGTTTGTAGTAGAGAGTGACTAGAAGTGGGAAGGCATATGTGGTTACAGGAATATATGGTGAAAGCGCTTCGGTCAGCTGTGGATCGAAGAAGTTCAGCCTGGTCACACGGGCTGAGTCTATTTCAGTCCCATGCATCGAGAGACAGGGATCTGAATCCACCCGCCAATCAATCAAGTAAGACTGAGCTTTTGCTCTTCTTATACTGCCTCTATTCTATGTGCTCCAAATAAAACCCTTACATAAATACTAATAGGGGCTTATTTCCCATTTCCATATTTTCCACTAGCCTTTCCCGTACAAAGTCAAAGGAACGAAAGTATATGGATTCCATGCTTCAAAAGAGGAAAAGAATAACACCTACTTCCGAATATACCTACAAGGCAATATATGTCTGTCTCAATTCGCTCTTACGAACAGTTTTGAGTAGCCATATCAAGGCTAAACTTCTCGACTTCTTAACAATCCTAATAAGGCAGCAGTATTTCTAGGTCCTTGCTCCGAGTCTTTTCTCGTCCATGTTTACTCACATTCTTCGCGTTATAGCTGTTTCACAACTTTTCTTTCATTGAGAAGTTACCTATAGCGCCTGTTTACAGATCGCTTCTACGATCTGCCGTACTAACCAGGTGATTAGAAACCTTGACAATGCTCCGCACTCAATCCCAGCCAGGGCCGCTACATGATTGCTCTCGACATCATTCTTTATCCATTCGTATCAAACATGTAAACCCATGTGCCTATCTTTTGCACCCCACATATCCATATCCTATGTCTATCGTCCATACCTCGACTGCGGCACCATTCTGACCCAGACCCAACCACTCAACATCATGGATATCCTTGCAAGATGACCTCACCGGCCTGAGTTGCGCCGAGAATTCGGAATCCATAGCTAGTTACCATGGTTTGCAACTGTACATCTAGATTGGAGAGCTTTCGAGAGTTTGAAACAGTTACGTTTACTCTACACTTACTCTCGAACTGAATATCCCATTGTACTCGGCTTGCAAAAACCCAGTTCCGCTTGTCAAGATGATAGCGTAAAGTCAAGCTAACACTGAAGACAATCCAACTTTCTCGTTGCTAATGAGTTAATATGAGCCTCCATTGGAATGAGCATGAGATGTGCATGGGACCCTTACTCACCATCGCACCTCATGCGTCCTGGAACCCTATTCGCTCTTCCCTGGTTGGAAGGGCTGTCTCTATAGCTATCTCTTGCGGCGCAATTACTGAGCGGACTCTACTTTTTGGGGGGTTTAATTGTGCTTGTTTTCAAATGCACGGAATTGATGCAAATACTATGTCAGTAGGTTTAAGCTATCAGCAACTAAATCTGGAAGGGAGACAAATTCACGTTTCACTGCCTCCTTAGCTCGCTTATGTATTAACGGTCGATGGGAAAAGCCGCCCTCGCCAAGCATACTTGAAACAAATTGAATCACATGCTAGATAATGAGCAAATGATTAAAATACCAGATATATTGCACTCTAGTCTAACCAGTCACCAGAAAGAACAAAAAAAATATCCAACTGTCCCCCGCTATGCTGATGCGTAATCATACCAGACTGCATAAAACAAAAGAAAGAAGAATGAAAAGACATCACAACACATAAAAATGCCGCCACAAGTTGATCGTCTGTCAAGTCAAGAATTCTAACCACGCACATTGCAACACCAAGCCAAAGAAAGAAAGTTAAAAAATAAGAAATCAGAAAATAAATGATCGTGGCTCGCATAACCGTCGATTCCTAAGGAACTCCGATGAATGCCTTAAAACCCCATTCTTGTAAAAAATAAAATCGTTGGGCGTCGATCCAGCTTGTCATAAAATCCAGTCCCATTCTATAAGCCGGCGCCACTGCCTTGACCGCCGTCTGCATCGCCACTTTTGCCGGCCTTGAGACGCATGCTCTTGCTACGGCCGGGGTAGTTGGGTGGGTCCTTCAGTTCCTCCTTGTCTTGCTTCGATTGTGCGGGCTTGAGTTTGCCGGTTGTATGCTCGGAGAGTTTGGAGGCCTTGGAACCCATTCTTCGTTTATGAGATGTGGCGGTGTTGTCGGTGGAAGTAGAAGGAGCGGTAAGCGACGTGCTTTGAGTGGAAGAGGGAGTGGATGGTACTGGAGAGGGAGAAGGTGCAGCTCGCTTTTTTGTAGTGCTGGTGCTGGTGCCGCTGGTGCCTGCAAGGATTATGATGCTGGGTGTTTGTATTAGTGAATTTGCGTGCAAAGGGAAGGTGAAGAGAGAAAACGGGCGCAGATAAGCATAAAAATAGATATTGTGGTGTGTCGTGTGAGGCAATTCGGTAAAGCTTGTGTAGGAGGCGCAGTGAACTCACGGTGGAGCAGGATCCGGTTCTGGTTCTGGCTCCGGATCGGGGTCGGGGTCTGGGTCTGGGTCGGTGTAGAGCTGTGAGTGAAGTCCTGATTGAGGTGCTGGCCTTTGAGGGGTGTTGCGAAGATGATATCGAGAAGAGGGCGTGGATTTATTCTTGTTGCTGTCCTCTCTGTTTAGAGAAATCTTGCAAGTGGGACCGGGTTGTGGTACAAGGAGGAAAGACCTGATGACGTCTGTGGCGGCAGGGACGACGCAGGGTCTGAGCGGTTTCGGGAAAGAATGATGACGCTGTTGCCCTGTTTGTTAGCCGGGGAAAAAATACTTGTAATTATTATAGCAAATGCATGTCTTGATTGGAGAAATCGTCTGAATATAAAAATAAAATAAAAATCTCCACGCCTGGCGTAAACGAGAATCTTATTCTAACATCAGAATCAGAGGAGGCATGTCTGGGTACGTACGGTGGCGCGGATGGTGGCTCGGGCTCGGGCTCATTCGACCCTCGACGTTGTCTCGATATAGTCGAACGTGTTGGCGAGTCCACTTTGTTGTTGAACGGAAAAGAAGACATTAGGTGGTTGGGAAGATGGGTTCTAAAATTGAAGATTTTGTATTCTTGAACGGTAGGGTGGAGGGCTCTGTTATAAATGGATTTATCAAAGAGAGGGGTATCTCGATAGTGAAGGCGTTGAGTATCTGCAATGGTTGCTGTATGCTTCTCTATCATCACAAACGCTCTGCTATGCTACTCTTATATACTATCCGCGCTTGCGGCTTCACTCTACAGCGGGCCCGACACATCCTCGTGTGACGAGCAAGGTTTCCCCTTACACTGTGGCCTTTCGCCATTTTGGGCCCCATGGACCGCTGTTGGGTGGCTTTGAGAACGTGTTCGCTGCTGTCCAAAAGCTCTTAGTGACTTCAGTCGCTCCACCAGCTAGGACAGGATGACAAACGCCCAGAAGGACGGTGTCTATGGACCGTGATTGATCGAACTCGCGTGAACTGGACTACCCGGGGCCTGAGTCAGAAGCAGTGCATTGCCCATTGCGGAAGCTCGCCGCGAAGGGATATCTCTCCGTTGCCTACCCGCCGGTGTATCGTGGTGCTGGCGGCATCAGGCGTGCGATGTCAGCAGATAGGTTTGGAGTGTAGTCTTGCCTCTGAAGTGGCTGTGGTGGTGATGGAAGTTCTGCGGAGATTACTTGCGGTCGACAATTGGGGAGAAGACGGGAGGCCTTGGAGGATCGGGCTGACTCGACAAGGTTAGCCACTGGGAGCTGCGGGTTCCAGACTGACACGCGGGAGGTGGCCGCATATGGGGGCGGATTGGGGATGGGAATGTTTCCACTTTGCAGATGCGAAGTCGTAGGGCTCTGCGCCTGGGCGCTGGCTGCGAGCCCGGAACGGTGGTTCCCAGCTGATGCGGGCTCAGAGGGCTGCATGTTGCATGCGGTTGCATGGTGTTGCGTGCATCTATGTGCGCCGAGTGCCCTGTAAGAGTGTGAGCGTGTGAGGGGTGAGATGGCCTGGTAGAAAAAAGGTGGTGGACCCCGCCACCCCGCATTGTCGGTATTGCGAAACGAACCCACCTTTTTCCCGACGCATGGTGACATGGTCATCATGGCTAGTATCCTGCAGCACCTGTTCTATTTTGCAGTCTTCTAGAATGCTCACCTCTGACAGTTGCATGCATGCAAGACCGTTAGTTACTGCTATCGTTGCCCTAAGCTCTTGTGGCGGATGGGGGATAGACCCACGCGTCTCCGGCTTTAGTGTCGAGCACTGTACAATGTAGACACCGGCTGCTAAATGCCTCAGATGCCTCACTTCTCCAGCTCGTAGCCTGTGATTTTCGCATGCGCAGGACGCGTGTATCAAGCAAGTGGCGCACCCAGCTCCTTGCAATGTCCTGGGCCATTTCTCAGCCCCAAGTGCCCCAGCTCGTTACCTGTACTATTCCCAGTGCTCTACTCACACTCCCGGCGGCCGGCTGTGGGATGGTGGGCCTCAGGATATCGAGTGGGGGTTTTCGAAGCAGCTGGAAACATTGCCATGCAACCACAGCCAGGCTCTGCCTTCCGAGGGCCAATGACCAAAGCTCTAGGCCTAAACTCAAGTGTTATGCGTCCTATACTTCCTTTACCCTAACCATCCCCGAGGTAATCCACCCTCAAGTCTTTGGCCAATTGAACGCCTAATGCCAGCGTCCATCCAATCGAGTCGAGAAACGTGCAATTCAAGTCACGCTCACATATTCGACCGCACACTTAAACCCGTTAGCCCTATTCGATGTCCATGATTACTTGACCTAGGTATGGGGTCGTATATTTGCCTAGATAGCTTGGCCAGCAATTGTTTGTCCAATGTCATACTTTACCAGGTCAAAATTAGTATCTCTTGTTCAGCTTGACAAGAACTCATAGCCTCGTTCACACGTGTGATTCTAGAGATTAGTAGCCTAAACAGTCAATCACTACTCTTAACTTACTAGACTTTACCCTTTTCTTTCCTGGTCAGGCCCTGATCTGCGACACCATATCCGATATACCACCGAAAACAAAAGGCAACAATGCTCAGCATTACTATAATGTTTCAGACAGGTTTTTTTTGGTCTGTCGTATTGCATTGGAGACAGTAGAGGTGGTAATGCAACTGATGGAAGGATCAATTTCGGACTGTCTTGTTCGTCCTGCGCATGCCATGCTAGTGACGCCATGCGATGTATTCCACTGAATTGGGCAAAACGCTGCGCTGCGTTACACAAGTGTAGTTTTGCATCCACAAAACACGCGTGCATCATCTAGCTGTCCTTTGTACCACCACAGTTGCTTCGGGACGGCTCCGAAGGCTGTTTAAGCTTGTGGCGCCCCGCCCGTCCATGATCCACGTATTCGCTAACGCTGGAGCCGACTAGGGAATCCTACGCCGACGCATTAACAAATGCTTGGGATACACGCACTGATGCCTATCCTAACCTCCATTCAAACTAGCCTGAATTGGAGGAGCAGTGGCGGGCACTTGTTCCTTCGCTTGTGAAACACAGGGCTACTCTACTGTCCATACATGCGTTTTTTTTTTGGAGGTCGGCTAACCCCCAAAGTAGTTTTGGGCGATCTATTGCGAGTTCCTCATTGGCAATTAGGCACCCAAGACCTTTGCACTACCTCAACTTCTCTGGTTCGAAGCCCCGAACAATGCTTGGAACTGCCAGCAGAGCGGGGGTGACGCGGAAAGTGCAACGTGATGCCCTAAACGGGGCCAATATCTCGTGTTGATGTTTTCGGGCATGACGCTATCCGAATAGCGGGATGCCGTCAAAGGTGCAGGCCCGCTGCTCCCATTCTTTAGGCCCCGATGTCATGAATAGTAATTCTTTACCAAAGAGGACAAAATTTGCCCATAGGGATTGGGGGCTGTTGTACTATGTGGCGAGTGGGTATGGCGCAGCAGACGTGTGGCTAGAGTCGTTCGAGGTCTGGCCGCCGTCTCGCTAATCGAGCAACAATCCCAGCGATGCGCAGGAGCCGATCATGTTGCATCACAGAGGGAAACCGATCGGTCAGGGGTGCAAGCGCGTCGCGCAACAACCACCGCAATCCGTCGGGGAGACTGGCTTGTTCTCTCTCCTTTTTTTCCTTTGTCGACTTTGCAGCAGGCAAACGCGAAACATTGTGCTACTTGTTCAGGTTCACCCGGTATCTGTCGATCAACACTTCAACGATCAGAGGCATTCGAACCATTCACTCATCACCTTTTCTAATACTCGTCGCCATGCCACCGAAGCGCAAAGCGAAAAGCCAAATCCCTCCTAATGCGGCCTCAGCGGCCGCATACACTGATCCTTCCGGATCAGCACCCAACAAGCGTTCGCGACGCTCTAAGCCGGCCCCCAAAGCCTTTCCTAACAGTGCACTGCACTCGCCGGAAGGCATCTCAAAGGTCGAAGATAATAGTGCACTGGGCGAAATACTCAACGATGAACCCAACTTCGATCATTCCAGACCAGAAGAAAGAGCTGGAATCGTCGATAGAAGATATTATCCTGCCGAGATGAGTAACGAGAGATGCGCCATGTATAACGAGAATGAAATTATGAGGCCAATCGAAAAGCTGAACAAGGCATTGAATGAAACGAGCAAAGAGAGGGCGAAGATCAGAAAAAAGGGAAAAGGTGACGCAATAATCCACTGGTTCAAGCGTGACCTACGCCTGCGCGATAATACGGGGCTATCCGAAGCCGCTGAGTTAGCAGCAGAACGGGGAGTCGGCGTCATCGGCGTGTGGATCATGAGTCCGCAGGATTGGGAGGCCCACCTTGTGAGCCCGGCAAAGTGTGATTTCGAACTACGCTCTGTGGAGTTGCTGCAAAAAGAGCTGGCAGAGCTGGACATACCATTATACGTCGAAACGGTTCCGCGTCGCCGAGATGTGCCCGATCGTCTGGTTGAACTGGCACAGGAGTGGAACGTCTCTAACGTATTCTGTAATCTGGAGTATGAGCCAGATGAGCTTCGACGGGAAACAAAATTAGTCCGTCTGATGCTTGAGAAAGATATTAACTTTGACCCACAACATGATGACTGTATCGTGCCACCTGGGTCTCTCAGCACTGGAACAGGGAAGCAGTATGCAGTGTATACTCCATGGTACAGGTCCTGGAAGTCATACTTGCATACGCATCCGCATTTCCTTAGTGAACGCACGATGCCCGGAAAGAATATTGAAGGCTTTAGGGATAAGTTCAACAGGCTTTTTGAGTCTGCAATCCCGGAGGCACCGGTCAGCAAACGACTCAGCGATGACGAGAAGGACAGGTTTCGACATTTGTGGCCCGCTGGAGAAGCTGCTGCCATCGATCGACTGGAACGTTTCCTGGCTGAGAAGGTTGGCAAGTATGAAGCGCTCAGGAACTTCCCAAGCCAAAATAGCACAGCCTGTGTCAGTCTTCATCATGCAGCTGGAACACTGGCGGCAAGGACAAGCGTGAGAATGGCAAGAGACAGGAACTCTACCAAAAAGCTGGATGGCGGGCTGAATGGTATTGTTGGATGGATCTCCGAAGTAGCCTGGCGTGACTTCTATCGGCATGTGCTTGTGAATTGGCCTTATGTTTGGTACGTATCCTTACGCCTTTCTTATCAGCCTCATAAGGCTCCCCACGTGGCAGCCCTATACCGGAGACATCTCTTGTACCGGCAGCTAATGCTAGTGCTGATCGTATGACTCCAGCATGAACAAGCCGTTCAAGTATGAATACACAAACATCGAATGGGAGTACAACGACGCGCACTTTCGTGCCTGGACGGAGGGTCGCACCGGCTACCCCATTGTGGACGCCGCGATGCGATGTCTGAAACAAACCGCCTACATGCACAACAGACTCCGAATGGTCACAGCCTCCTTCCTAGCGAAGCATCTTCTGCTGGATTGGCGTCTCGGCGAACAGTACTTCATTACCCACTTGATAGACGGAGACTTCGCCTCGAACAATGGGGGCTGGGGGTTTTCGGCTTCCACAGGGGTAGATCCGCAGCCCTATTTCCGTGTGTTCAACCCTTGGATTCAGAGTGAGAAGTTTGATGCTGATGGTGAGTTTATACGCAAATGGGTGCCTGAGCTGGAAGGTGTCGAGGCGCCCGGTGTGCATAATCCGTATGAGGCGGGGGGTAAGGCCCTGGAGGCTGCGCAGAGAAATGGGTATCCCCGACCAATTGTGGAGCACAAATTCGCGAGAGACAGATGTTTGGCGCGATACAAAGCTGGGATTGGTAGAGAGACGGCGTAGCTGATCTGAGAGGCTGGTGAGCTGGAGGGCTGGCCTCAGATCCTGAGATCGTCAGGCTGTGTTGCACAGTGACAGGGTCAGTGACATGGGCCCCATTCAGGTTAGAGCGCCGAGCCCTAGTGAGCAGGCAACACCGCCAACACTTGCGCTCTTCTTCCTTGGTTGACCGTCGCGACCTCTCGTCTTCATAAAAAAAATGAGGCGAAAAACGCCCAAAAATGAAAATCTCAAATCCCGCATGTCGTCCCCTGGCAAGTCCCTCGTTGAGGTGCTCCTCGCACCATTTTCCCGCATTCACTGGTACAAGAAGCAAAAGGCAGCGGAGAGGAAGCCGTTGCTACACACGCCTGCAGAAATCCTTCACAGGAAACCCTCCCTGTCTATCTCAAAGAATAATCACGGCTCTACCGCTAGTCAACATCAGTCGGCCTTTTTCAACCTACCGATTGACATCCGCATGCAAATTTACGAAGAACTTGTCGGCGGCAGAAGAGAGCTCATCCTCATAACCCTGAGAGAAAACCTGCGATCCCCGTATTGGTGCATGCATGATGAGGTCGGCCCGGATGGGCTTCTTTCGTTGCGGTCTTATGCAGGAGGTTACTATGTGTTAAAGTCTCATGCTCTAGATGTCATACCTGAATCTGGTCCCCTACGTAGTAATGAGGGTATTGGAGTATTGGGTATGCTAAGAAGCTGCAGGTTGGCGTAAGTATTATTTCCTAAGGTATAGGTTTTGGTGTAGCTTTTTTGATTGAATGAAGCAATTCACGGTTCGCTTCATGGCTAGTTGTCACAGATCTCAACGTCCTGAATGCCCCTCCTTGGCGAGTCTCCATGGATATAGTTCCTCTTGGACTGATAGTATTGTAGGTATACAGAACTAATACCCCTGGTTTACAAATGTCCCACTTTTCTCTTCAACGACTATGCCTCAGCCGTCACCTTTCTGTCGACGATCCCTCCACAGCATTTCCAGAGGATCCAATCGTTGCAACTCAACCAACCGTCATATTACTATGGCGAATTCTCGGCCTCTCTTCGATGTGCTCGGCCACCGACTTTCTTCCACCCAGATCGGAATGATGAGCAGCCTACAGTCCATGAATTATACATGCAAAATTACGCACGACATCCACAAAAACCACCATTTAGAGGCTATGAGTGTTGGATCAACGTTTGCACTGCAGTTTCTCAAATAAAAGGACTGCAAGAGTTTCGGTTGCGTATTGCTAGTGGCGATGATGCTATCTATGCTTTTGAATATAGGAGGGGTGTGAATGACAAAGCCAGAAATGTGTCTGGCTTAGTGGAGGGTTTGGATATTCTGTTGGCGGCGAAGCCACTGAAAGACTGGCGCGTCTTTGAGCTGAGCCTTGATAGGTTAAAGCTACAACAAGATAGAACCCTGGCCTCCTTGCCGTATGTAAAAGTGAGGTCGAAGGAATAAGAGTCATAGCAAGGCGCATGGCAACCGAGAAGCGTTCCATTACTCTCGAGTCGGTGTCATGTTTCGCCATGTTCACCCATGTTCTAGGCGTAACGGCTATCACGGCGATTACTCCGCGGCACAAACCGGTGTTCAGGCGCGCAAGGCGTAATTTTCGGCAACGTCCCGATCTTCCAAATACCAAAAAATACATTCTCAGCGTAATGGGATTCAGATTTGTCTTTTGTTTAATAGCTGATCGGCGGGGCTGGTTCTAGGCGTTGTAGGCAATGCTACGTGTGAGACTACGTATACAATTTGTTCAACTAACCGAATGGGTGCCGACTCAGCTATTGCAATTTCATGCTGTGATCATATGCAACAAGACGATCGGACACCTCGCAAGATGCAGAACCTGTCCTTTGATGACGAATACCAACCACTTCGGAGGGCTAAATGTCACCATCCCGAATTGGTTGCAAGACTTCAAATGGAATTCTATATGATAGATTATTGACACCACCAGGTTGTACAAATCTAAATTCCCACACTCGAGGTATAGCCATAGGTACACACCTCAAAAATAACGCAAGCCTAGTGACTACCGTCTCACCCTCAGCCCACCCTCATGTGATTCATTCTTTGAGGGTGAGTCTTTGGCAGGAATACTTTGGTACTAGAAGAAACATCCTTGAGGGAAAGACCATTTTAGAGAGCAGAGGATGAATCATGAAAACTGTGGCATAAGAGTCAGCATGAGCGGACAGAAGCCATCATGAAGATTCGCTGCACATGTAAGATGGTTTGAGTGATCACAGGTCTCCGCAATTTGTGCAAGATACCTTGTGCAAAATTTCTTTAGAACCAAAATTGCACTCTTTCAATCCGACGACTAAGTTGTATTTACGGTGGATTATTATTGGAATCACTCCACTCGCACACCTACCTTGTGATCAAGACTTCATCCTCGATTTGTTAGTCACTGCTTAATATTCCTTAAGGATATTGCCCGGCAATAAAATAATGGTTTTTCCCTCCGGAGCTTTCCTCCCTGACAAATACATAGCTCGGTCATTTCTATGTTACGTTGTCTTTCTACCCTTTCGCCCCACGGGGCAACCCGCTTAGCACCACTACCTACCATAGGCAACGACAATCACAGATACCAATTGGCCCAAAAAACCAATACATTAAGTCTGCCTAGATTTCTAGCCGCCTATGGCATTGCCTGGACCATGTTCCCGTAGCATCTCCGCAATACTATCACGAAGAATGTCACAGTTATCAATCTCCAGATATGACCGGGCGAAAGTAGAGGGGCAACTACTTCTATCAAACGAGGTGAATACCCTTTCTAGGCAGGGAAACAAAGGATCCAAGGAACAGGTATGCATCTTAGAGGCGATGCTTGATGCCACGTTGTGCCCTCCTCGAAAGATGTAGGAATGTGGCTGAACTTGCACACAATCAAGAAGAAAAAGCATCCATTACGGCCGGAGCCTATTCTGTCGATCACACTGCCATCACTGCTTCGCCAACCCGGAGTCCCGGAGCACCTCGTCACCAAAAGACATTTGGGGCTTCCATTCCATGACTCGAAATCCGCGGGTCCACTTCACCTACAAAGCTTTTCAGCAGGGCACGACGGTCCCGAAACATCCAGTGTCCAGCCTCTTGCCGATACGCCGATTCTATGTATGTATTGTGAGTATGTGGTGCTTCGCTTTCTGGCTTTGCCGCCACCCAAGGCATCCCATCATCGCTACACCCCGCCTCGCTGCGCCCTGTGAGCCAGATTTATCTTTCTCTTGCCAAGCTTAAGCGCCAGACCTCAGGATCCGAGCATGGCTCCGAACGTTTGGGCTATACCGCCGCAATCGTCGTCGG
Organism: Acrocalymma vagum; assembly: GCA_028476805.1. Taxonomy (NCBI): domain Eukaryota; kingdom Fungi; phylum Ascomycota; class Dothideomycetes; order Pleosporales; family Acrocalymmaceae; genus Acrocalymma; species Acrocalymma vagum. Next base: position 618,617 of record JAQGEP010000001.1, on the reverse strand, counting down.
AGTGACCGAAGCTGAGCTTTCGGTTCACGAGCCCTGGGGTTTTGGTGAAGATGGGGGTTTGGGCTTAGGGACGGGGAATGCGGAATTGGGGCTGGAATAGGGCGGCCTGATCGCTTAGCCTTATGCGCTTCAGTGTTGGCAATTGATTGGTAGGATTTATCAGCGTTTTACAGGCCATCTGTGGCTCTGTTTCACTCTACTTTTCTGTGTGGGGGCCAATCGTTAATCATCGAATGGTCGTGCAACGTCCCAGCTTCATGGCGAATCCTGGCGCTACACATGAATCGAGCGCTTTACTGTACACCATCAACGAACTGGCTGAGAGGCAGTTTAGTGGGCAAAACGACAGAGCTTCAATGTAAATCACAAACCACATTCAATTCATAAGTATCAAATTGTCCGTGAGCCGTTCAAATTTGTGCAGACTGTTTTCCATGAGAGAAAACCGGACATTCATTTATTTTTAACCCCCATCACCACTTAGATATTCCATCCTTCAACACCTTGCTCGCTCATCTTCTTGTACCAGTTTTGCACATATGGCAGCGCAACATGTGGTCCATAAGGCCGCTTCTCCCACTGCGGTTTCGGCGCTGGTAGGCCCGTCTCCGCCTCGCACTGAGCAATCAGCGTACTCATCTTTCCGCCACGATCGTAGCTCAGCTCATCAGTCCAACCGGTCGCCTTCCTCTCCTCACGCATCTTCTCTCGAAGCATGCTGGTAGCACCTTCGTTGACAGTGAAATCAGCTGGGCGTACTACGACGCCATAATTCTTTGCCGCACCGGCCACCGTCACGAGCTTCCGGTGCACTTCTTGCGCAACGATATGTGCGGGACGAGAAAGAGGATCACCGAGACCGCCACCACCCCATGTAATCCATTCAAGGACGTCACCTAGTGATCGTTAGAAAAACTCGGGGTGTCGTGCGAAACTGCGTAAATAGCTTACCTGGCATTACGTGCACATGATCCTGTTTTGACTGCAGGAGCACGAAGTTGTCCTTTTCCATTTCTGTACCATAGCTGTTGTTAGTGTACAGAACCTTCTTCGATCTTGAACCAGGAGATCCTCCATTAACACCCCAAGGCTTGATAAACCATCTGTCGTCGTGAATGCTGACCTCGCCTTCGCTCAAGAAACGGTACAAAGTCCTCTGAGCGTTGCCACCACGGAAGTATCCAGCACCTCCCGAATCTGGTAAGGCTTCGTTGGCCTCGAGTATAAGTGGGAAATACAGTTCGATATTCTCAGTAGGAATTGACTTGATGGCTGGGAAAAGACAATGGCAATCAGGCCCATCGCCAATAGGACGTGCGGGAACGCCACCAAAGCCGATTTGGTATAAGAGATAAAATTCACCATCAGGCTTAAAGCCTGAATAGAAGAGGTGAGGGGAATCGGAGAAACCTGCTGCACAGCGGTATGCTGCATTACGTTGACCGAAGAGAGCCTGCATAACATCCATTACGCGACCAAGTAGATGTGTTCGACAGCTCAAGGCTGCAGGACGAACGGGACGAAGAATAGTACCACTCGGAATCTTGACTTCGATCAGGTCGTGAAAACCGTCATTGACAACACAGTGAGGGTCGTAAACCGCAAGGAGATAGTATCCAATGAACATCTTGAACATGGTAATGGACAGATAGTAGTTCATGGAGGTATTTGACTGTGGAGAAGTCCCGTCCCAATCAAAAACTAGCTTATCTCCTTGCTTTTGCATTGAGCAAGAAATGGCATAGGGGCCTATGCCCTGACCGTCATCATCAATGAAGTCAGTAAAACTTGATTTGTCGCTACCGATCTTCTCGTCAATGATGGTCTTGATAGCTACACGGTTTTGATCAAGAAGGTAGTCTGTCGCAGCCTCATAGACTTGTAAGCCGTAGCGGTCACAGAGCTCGCAGACACGTGCGGAAGCCGTCCTACAGGCGGTGACAAGGGCAACGAGGTCGCTCTGAAACCATTGCGGTTGTCGTGAGTTGCGGAAGAACACTTCGGCCAATCCTTCATTGTAAACTCCCTTGTCATACAATTTGACAATAGGAATCTGAAGTCCATCCTCGAAGATAGTGGTAGCATTGATGGACATGGATCCTGGTACCTTACCCTGGACATCAGTTAAATGGCCAAAGTTGGCCGCCCATCCGATAAGTTTGTGTTGATACCAAATCGGGAGCAAAACAATGACATCGTTCAAATGAGAGACGGCACCGTCAATCTGGTATACATCATTTGTAACAAATACGTCGCCTTCTTGGATAGTGCCTTTCCAGCCGTTCAAGAACTGAGTAATGAAGCTTCCGAACTGTCCAACCAACATTTGACCTCGGGTGTTGGTAATGACATTGAACTCATCTTGTTGCTCTCGAATGGCTGGAGACATAGCGCAACGCAGCATAAGAGTATCCATTTCGCGACGAATGGAACCAAGTGCATTTGCGATGAGGGTGGCAATTAGAGGTTGCTCCCTGATGATTTGTACTGATGAATCTTTGGTATGCTCAATCTTCTCTTCTGTCTTCTTCTCCGCAGGCCAGATGAGGATGTTGCCCATTGAGTCAACTTCTCCAACGTAACCAGGTAGGATGAGCGTGTTAGAATCCATCTCAGAGACAATAGCTGGCCCGGTAATTTTGATACCTGCTTTTGAGACCTTGGTACGATCCCAAAAAGTGGCCTCAATCTTCTTGCCCTCATAAACGATATCTTGCTTCATCATGATCACGTCTTCCGGTGGGATAGAAGTTTCAGCCTTCTCAATAGGTTTGATTGCGACCTCCTCCGAAGCATCGATAACCTTGGCACGCATGCGCATGGTCTCAAGCTCGGCAGTCTCGAGCGAGAAGCCAAATTGTTTGTCGTGCATCTCGTTGAATTTCTTTCGCAGGGTGGCGAGAAGGCTATTGGTATCTTCCAACTCCGACTCGTGGAAGTTAACTGTCAGTGTCATCGCCTGACCCTTGTATCTCATATCGGACTGGTACACAACCTTCAGCTCAGCATTTTCATTTGCCAGAGCTTCCTTCATAGTCTGCACACAGGTATTCTTTAGTTCATTCAGAGATTCAGAGAGTTCGTCGGGGGTGATTTCTGACAAAAGCTTGATGTAAGTGCAGCTCTGCTCATGAGACATCTTTGTTGTAGCGTCGCCCTGAGCGCAAAGCACACCTGGGCTAGGAGGAACAATGACAGGAAATGAGCCCAAAAGTTTACCAAGCGCATTAGCATGGAGAGGACCAGCTCCACCGAAAGCGACGAGGGCGAAGTCGCGAGGGTCATAGCCCTGCTCGACTGAGACCAGACGGAGGGCACCATGCATAGACTCGTTGACCAGGTCAATGATACCTTCAGCTGCTGCAGACACTTCCATTCCCATCTGTTTTGCAATAGACTCAACTGCTGCCGTAGAAGCTGCAACATTGAGTTGAAAGGTGCCTCCCAATAGTTTTGATGGCAGATAGCCCAAGGTCAAATTTGCGTCTGTAACTGTTGCCTGCGTTCCTCCTTTGCCATAGGCCGCGGGACCAGGATTAGCACCGCTAGATTCAGGCCCTACTCGAAGACTTTTGGTGAAATCGTTGTAGATAGCAATGGAACCACCTCCTGCACCAACGGTTCGTACATCGACAGACGGCGCTTTGACCGTGAGAGGGCCAACTTCAGTCTCGCGTCGGATGATGACGTCTGAACCGGAGAGCAAGGCGCAATCAGTACTCGTTCCGCCCATATCGAAAGTAATGAGGTTCTTGTATGGAGTATTCTTTGCGACCAAATGTGAGACGGCTTTGACACCACCAGCAGGGCCACTCATCAAGATACGCACTGGCAATTCTCCGGCGAGGTCGACTGAAGTCAAGTCACCATCGGATTTGAGGATTCGCACAGTGTCGGTATCATTGGCAAGCATGGTTTGAAGATTTTTCATGTACCGCTTAACGACAGGCTTGACAATGGCGTTGGCGGTTGTTGTTACGGTTCGCTCATACTCCTGAATTTCTGGTAGTACGTCCGTAGATGTGACTACTTCAAAGTCGGACCCAAATTCGTCGTGGATAATGCCTCGAATCTTGTTCTCGTGGATGTTGTTGCTGAACGAGTTGAGCAACGAAACTGAGATGGCTTCAACATTCTGCCTTTTCAAATCTGCTAGATTTTCCCGCAATTCCTTCTCATTTAATTCTCGAAACACTTCGCCATCAATTGTGACTCGCTCAGTAGCCTCGACAGTTCTCTCAAGTGCGACAAGAGGTTCAGGCTGTTGCCAATGTATCCAAGCGCCTAGTCCGCCAGGAATTTGACTCCGCCGAGTGGCCAAGATGTCCTTGTGCCCTTTTGTGACAATTAATCCAGCCTTTGCGCCCTTGCCCTCCAACACCGCATTGGTGCCTGTTGTTGTGCCGTGGTGGATGTACTCGAATTTGCCTTCCCAGTCGTACTTTTCTTTGAGGATTTTGCGCGCTTGGAGGACGCCCTCTTGGACACCGAGGGATTGATCGGATGTGTTCGTGGGGACTTTTGCGCGTACAGCTTCGCCGTCGGGGGTAATTACACAGATATCTGTAAATGTACTACTGGTGGGTTAGCATAGCTCTCCAGATTGCACGTCAATGACATGTTGCCACCCAAACGCGCAGAGATATCAGAGCGGGGCTTACCCTCCAACGTCAACACCCAACCTATACCCAGGGGCCATGGTGTTAAACGATACAATGTTTGATCTCCTCAAGACGGTCCAGCGCAAATTAAGCTAGGAGTAGTCGTCGTCGTCGTCATGTAAAGGAACAAGATGCCCTGCATGAGGCTATATATTAGGTAGACGGCTGCGCCCGTAGCTCGATATCGCTACCGCATCTGCACCAGGCCGACCCAAGCCGAAACATAATACTGTAGACTCTACCATTCCGAATCGTCGGCACTAATCCGACGTCACCATACCTTCAGGGTATAATCTGAACGCATGTAGGCTTCCGGCGAATCGTGAGCCCGCATGCTGTGCGATAAGGATGACCTTGCTCAGCGATACGGGTGGGAGCTAGGAGTGGTGAGGGGTCGATAAGCATGCCATGGCCGATTTCGTACGCAAGCAGTCTGCCGTGTAGAATGCTTTGCGGGAAAAAGGCTGTCGGGAGAAACGCATTGAAGCCGACAAGGCCAGTCTGACCAGGAGATGTTGCTAATGGAGCTGAAGATTGAGCAATTGGTACGCGACCGGCAAGGATGAACGAGGACAAGAGTCGGGCGAGTCTGCGTAACGGCCGTGGGGTTGAATCCTCGTGCGAAAGGTAACCCTCATGATGTGTATCTGGGGTTAAGAACATAGAGACAAGCTATTCGGAATCATGGAGCTGTTCAAAGAGTATAGCATGTCTACAGGTCTTAAGACTTTGGTGTCGTAATTCTCAATTCTCTGCAAGCAGGCAAGAGCGATGTCCACGTGCCCACGCGCTTTCGGCAGGAACGCGTGCCCCCATCCCACTCTTGCCTTGATCCTCAGTCATTGAATCTTTTTCTCACCCTTTGCGTATCTCTACAGCATAGGTATCTCTACAGTATGACTCGTGAGTAGCTTCTCATTTCACGATCGACTTAATTACAATGTCAACAATTCTAAGTTATCTCTCCCACAGCCCTCTGGTTCTAGGTACGCCCCTCCGCGTTCGCGCGGCATTTTTCTTGTCCAACACCATTTAACCACGTAATGCACTTCTATCAATGCACAGTCCCCGAATTATCTGCGCAGCTGAATACGCCTCCGACGAGCCCTGTGTCGTACGCTGTAATGATGTTCTGGATCACACCATAGGTACCACCCACGCACATGAAGGCCCCAACCAGAATCAGCAAGCAGTGTCCCGCATAGATAGCCATCTTAACTGGGCCACCATTCTTGTACTCGCTATGGTCGTGCAACCAAAGCCAGCCGGGCAGGCAGATAGCAATGGGAGCGAAGCAGACAGATCCGGTCAATGCGATCAGATACGAGAAGATGGGAATGGCTTCAGCCAGAATGAAGGCGAGAACACCGAGGGTGATGGTGCAACCGAGCCAAGTGCCCCAATGAACAACGGAATTGCGCTGAAGATGCACCGAGTCGCGAAGGATGCGGACGAAGACGTATTTAGCAGCGACGTGGAGGTAAAGACAGCCGGAGACGAGGAGACCGATGAGGCCTGAGAAATATGCAGTCAGTGATTAGAAAGCAACTTGAGCGCGTAGTTCAGGTACTGACCAACTCCATAGGAGACTTTCTTAAGTGTGTCGCCCGCTGATCCGAGTGAGGGATCTGTGACCCATTTTCCACACCACTTATAGACCACCAAGGCGAATGCGAGGTAGGATGACTGTACAATGGCCATGCAGACGTACACGGATTTGTTGTAGTCACGTGGGTTCTATATTCTCAGAAAGTTGCTCAAGCCCAGTTTCGAGATATTCAACTTACCCTCATCTCCGAAATAACAGGAAGAAAAGCGCTTGTTCCCGCCGAACTGACGAAGATGGTCGCACTTGCCGTCATGCCAACCATGAAAGTGGGATATGCGATAGCATGGTAACCAAAATCATACGGACCCTCTTGTGGAGCAGCCGCTGGACGGTCGCGGGTTGTGACGCCAACTACGACGATGAATACGGCAATGTAAATGGAGAAAAAGCCAACCCAAGTCCTAATGCACGTTAGTATCAATTGCCATACTATTCAATTAAAACGAACGCACAGCCATCCGATCTTTTCAAACTTCCTCACACTGGCTGCCGCGATAATCAATACAGCAGAGAGGAACATCCACCATACTGTACATGCAGCATGTTCGCTCAAGGCATTAAATCCAACCGACAGCCCAACAATTCCAGAGCCACTGCAGAGGACGTACGCAATGATGAATAATGCGCCGACGACTTCTTTGAGAATAGGGCCCCCAACGACGAGCGCCATATCTGCGATGGAATGGCAATGTGCATGTCGATTTCGAAAGTTACCTTGCACAATGGCGAAATCTGTCTGAAGCGTCAGATAATCTTCAATTGCCAGGAAAGGTAACCAAACATACAAGTATTTAATGCACCCCATCCTACAACAGAAAGGGCTCCACCAACAGCACCTAGCCCGTACATTGCAGATGGGATACTCAACACCCCAGTCGCGAAAATGACTATGAAATATCAGTATTCGAATTCGAATAGACACCTCCAAATTTAGACGCACTCTTCAAGAAGATCACCGACGCCCTCATCCATCCCACGAGTCTAAATTGCACTCCATCTGTGCAGGTTTTGAAAACCTCAAAGTCATCATCACTGGCACCCTTCATCTCACCAGCGCGAACGCTAGCAACAGGGCTTGCAACCGGCTGGATATCCTTCTTTTCGTCGCTCATGATGTTTGATTATACTCAATTCCCTTGATAAAGAATGAGAATTGATCTCAGGTGTAAGTTGAATTGGCCAACGGCGCGCGTGGGTAAAGAGTGGAGAAAGGTTTAGTATTAAAAGACCCTTAGATTCGGTAATGCAACCCTCGGACGCAATAACATCCTGGACCAACTCAGTGGAACCGCGTCTGAACCGCTCCTTCTTCAAGCTACTTGTATGTATGTCTATGGCCCCTGGTCGAGCCCAGCCATTCGTGGCGCTCTTATCACTTCCCCAATTACATGACGTCGATCTAGACTGGGGTATGCCTTGTCCCCTTGATAAGGGCCCTCCTTGATCATCTTGTGTCCCTGCAGGATTCTTTGGATATGGGTGCACAAGCCGTGTCGTCAGGAGACATATTGCATGCAGCATTTATCGTAAGATAGGGCTACAGTGGAGTTAGCTGTCAAAACGGAAAAGTGTCAACATCTCGTGGCTTCATGCGAGTAGGTCTGGAGCATATAGCGACCATTGTCCTGGCCGCATAAATCGATTTCTACTTCAAGGTATCAGCGCGCTTGTTTGGGAGTCGCAGGCGCAGAGATAGGATAACTGGTTGTTGTGCCGATGCCCGCAGATATCGGCTAACTCCAGCCGATCTCTCTCACTTTCTAGGGTTATAACACCCCCATTATTTTTACGAGTGCGACCACAACATCATGTGAAATGCTGACGGCACACAGCAACTTTTCATCAGTAGAGAGTAGCTGTAGTGCATGCGACGTTGCAAATAAGAAATGTTGTGACACCTTCTGCGTTGGCAATGACCATCCCTACTTTTGCACGGTGAATTATACTTTATTGCTCCACTCTCCCTGCCTCGGCAGCATTCTAGAAAAGGTACTCAATAGTCATCCTGCCGCCGCGGTATACGTGCGGTGCAGCACTCACGGTGTGTGAGTTCCACGATGAGCCGTTGTCGAAAGCAGCTATCAGTACAGCTAGATTTATGTCGTTTCCCGCAGAGAATCGCATAAGTCGGTCAATGGTAGTACATCCCCGCTCATACAACCAAGCACTAGAAAAACAACTCTCGCAGCTATCCGCTGTGTCTAAAAGCTACAAGCACTCCAACCCGCCGTGCAACAACACCACAGGCCTCGACTCCTTAAATTCCCCGGCCGCCTTCCTGCAAAGCGGCCCGCGGATATCGGGAAGACAAAACGCACGATCAAAAGAAAACGTCCGGAATAAGGAGGTACTATCGATCTAGAATTAACCCGAGTGCATGCGAGATGAGATGCGAGTGAGACACGGATTTACGACTGGATATGGTGTACCCAGAGTGAAGGGTCAGGGCTCAAGGGCCTTCTTTCCAGTCTGTCGGGTTTTGGGCAATAGAGCTTCGCCGCAGAGATGCGTGTATACGAAAATATTGTCTGTGTCGAATTTTCAGAGGCTGGACGCCATGTGTCGTACTATTGAGCCCCTTGCATAAGTTTTATTTTGGAGATGGCGTGTTTTTTGCGCGGTTGCTGGGTTGGAAAATGAGTAATTTTCGTAATGTGAGATTTTCTGGCCCCGAGTGTCGGTTTATGGAGAATAAACATTCTTGACGATAAACATACCTTGCTACTCCTTAGGAGCCACTGATTTTGATGGTAAAGCGACCAGACATCTTCCAAATAATAGCGACGGCACATGGCTGTCAAGCTCAACATTCACTTTAGATCAATGAAGCGCCATATTTGTACGAAGAGGGAGTTCGGCACTGATGGATGTTATGTAGACTATTTATCCACGCAAAATAGTTACATGATAAACCGTTGTATTGCGGGAAAGCTCCATTGAAATGGGCTCAAACCCATTGCCCAACTTGCATTTTCCAACTCAAATTTTGCCTAACACGCGTAATGAAGAGTGCATTGGCCATAGTTTCTCTCCATCTCATTCGCGAAACTGACTATGGGGCCGGTTTGTACATTTAGTGAGTGGAAATGTAGCTCAAAAGCGTAGTTGATTGCATCTTTGAAGAACTTAGTGTTCTACAAACCTCGCATAATTGCAACACGCCGTCTATTTACGGTAGGACGGTGTACCTTTTGACACCTTTCAGCTAGTTAATCTTGTTACCTTCGCGTCTATATCTAACACTAACAGGGAGGGCTACCTACGATAAGCGCGATGTATCATCTTCCATCTCGAGTATTGATCAACAAGCAGTTATATCCGCTAAATCTGTCAATAGGAAATTAGGCTACCGACTCCATAGCGACCCGCCAATCTGTAGAATAGGTCAGCCGGGACTATCCCTTCTGCTGGGCCTACTCCTGCAAGCTTATCAATCGGAAATTTTGTTGTAGATTCGGAAGGATTCCGAGGCAGCGACGCGATGCCAGTTGAGGTAGCGGCACTGTTCGGACTCTTGGAAATTAATTTATATCTTCCTTTAACCCCTAGAAAGGAAGCCGAAAAAAAAATTGTCTGAAGCCGTCGCCTAAATGAGTTAGAGGTCTATGTTCTTGTTTGGGCTTGGAATGGACTGGGCAGACCTCACAAGTTGATTCTTAATGGGATGGAGCCAACTCTGAATGACTTGAGTATGACTTGAAATGATAATAATACCCAAACAAGTATACGTACTTCGCGCTGAGAGAAGTCCATGCTCTGGTTTCTCAAAAGTCGTATTTATACACAAGACGAGCGGGAACTTCAACCTGTCACTAGCTCATACAATGGATGGCCCGGGTCGTTGCTTCGATTGAAGCCAATATTATGGCTATCTCTACTGGGAAAATTCAGCATTAACATACATTTAAAATCTTTAATCCGACAAGATAAATGGGTGCTAAGATCCAGAACTCCTGCTCAAAAACAAGAGAGGAGACTTTTTGTAATTTACTTGAAAGGGCGTGCTAATACGTCATGGCATAATACTGACAGTACGATTTTCAGAAAAATAAAAGATAGATTCCAGAGGTAAACAAATCCACATTAAGCAGGGCTCAATTGCTCATTTCGTCTGAAGTTTTCACGAAATCAAATTCAGAAATATGTATTTTCACTGACTAGAATTTCCTACTATCACAGCGAAAAAGGGAGATATACCAGAAATCAGATTCCCAGTTAAACTGTTTGTTGTTCGTCAATTCTCTTCCTTCGACTAAAACGACTATGAACATAGAGAAATCGGGGATTACATTGAGTTTTCCTCGCGAAACTTATCAATCATTGTACCAAAATTGTCGTCATAATTACCGTCCTCAAGTGAACCGTTACAACTAGCGTGTATTTTCTCTACCAGTGTAGAAACGGTTCTCTTCTCAGGAGATGAGCCCAATATCTGGCGTTGTTCGCATACTAATTGTCATCTATCAAATCACACTTTTTCATACCTTGTACGATTTGGCAGAAAGATAAAATCCTTAGTTACATCACGTCTAGTTACAACTGAGGGCTAGAATATTTCTTGCCCGATTTATCTCTACTTCTTCGACGATATGAACTCTCTTCCAAGCATCACTTACTCACACGTAGATTTCTCGCAGCAAACCGGCGCGAAAATGTTGCTCAAATCACCGAGTAAAGGGCATCAATTCCAATTAAATGTGCTATGCAAACTTTTTTATGACTGTTATTGTGCCTGCTGCTACCTGTTTTAGAGGTCGTCATCCTGTCCTTTTTCCATGTTCGGAGGGTTGCAACAGGTTCTCTTGGTGTCCTGTCATGCACTTGACCCCTCGAAGAATGTGCTTATTTGGCTGTTGCTGTCTTGAAGAGGGGGATTCAGGCTTGAATGAATTGAAACAAATACTATTCTGATACTAACTTTAGGCGATGTAATTATACTGAACCACACCAAATTGCTCATTCGCCACGCAAACTTGAGCTATGTTATTTTTTTTTTAAAAAGAAGTAAACGTCCATTGGTACTTCAAAATGAAATATTCAAAAGCTATGAAAACTTCATGATACTATACGTATTCCTCATATGCAGACTAGTTCATAACGCAATCTTGATCATTCTAACGCTCCATAACTCTGAGAAATCATCACTCGTTCTACTCAACTCTCACCACCATATCCACAAAGGGCTTCCAAAAGCCCCAACCCACACACATACTCCACCTCACGCCTCCCTTACTCAACCATCTACGCATCTTCCATTCTCTCAGCCTCAATAACAACAAACGTCGGCCTCTCCAACCACCTCTCCCAAAACCCACTTTCCTTCCTCTCATCATCCGGCACCACCGGCTTTGTCCACCCCAGCCTCAACCCGGCCTCCCGCGCACACCTCTCATAAACCTCCTTTCTAAACTGAAACACATCAAACGAAAACGGCTGGTCAATATTCGCGACTACCTTCACCTTGATACCGACCTCCTTCCCCGTGTCAGGCGCCACATACGCAGGGTCCAGAACAACTACATCGATGCCGTAGAAATCTGTTTTCGACTCTGTCATGGAGGCTTCGAAGACGTTGGTTGTTATGCCGACGAAGCGTCCGCCTGGAGAGAGGTTAGTGGATATCACGCGGAACATGGAGGTTAGCTCGTGTTCTGTGCCAGCATAGTTGAGGAACCAGCCTGCGAAGATAAGGTCGAAGGGCTGGGCGGCGGGCAAGTTTTCGGGCTTGCTGCAGTCTGTGACTGAGAAGTGTAGATTCGGGTGCGAGGACGATGGATATGTGGCCTTGGCGCCGTCAATCATTGTGGGAGAGATGTCGTAGCCGTGGACGCTCGTGGCGCCCAGCGAGGCCAGGAGTTCGGTGTAGCGTCCTAGGCCGCAGGCGAGGTCTGGGCGAGGGAATTTCGCTGTTAGCCTTTGCTTTTATTTCTATGCATGGTGGATAAGTATGGGGGATGAAGGGGAGCCTGGTAAGTGGTACGATATTTCTCAATGAGAAAGTAAGACCTGTTTTACACTCGTCTACGGCTACACAAGCATCCGAGCACCTGCAGATATAGTCTACCAGGTCTGAATGCTTAGGTATCTGGGCATGCAGGTGCACGCAGACAATGGAAACACCAAGAGTTCAACGATTCATCCACATATACAAAAGTAGACGCTTGGCCTAGAATCCCCGAGCATGGAGGAGGTAAGGCACCATACATACCAAGACATCGCTTCCCCTCCAGGTTCCCCAGCGCGGCGATAACGGACGGCCGTTCTGGATGGACAGCATCCAGGTCATTCATAGTACGGTAGCGCTTCCCAATAGTATTGTACTGTGTATTCTGGGTGCTCGGAGTCGGCTCTCCTGCTGCATCTCCACCTGACGAAGCGCTGGCGCCATGCTGGGAGGCCTGATCATCAGACACCATAGTTTTGGGATCGCAAGAGTTGTGCTTCCTCGAAGAGGCAGGTAAAAGACCCTCTTAGCACGTGTCAGCGTAAGGAATTCAATTCCAACAGGATCGTCCTGGCTGCTCCCGGTTCGGTGGTGTTCTAAAACGGTGGTTCATAGGTGACAGAAACCAGGGGCCCCGAGGAAGAAAAAGTAACCAAGGTGGGGCAATTGCTAGACCCCGCTACAATTCGTACATGGGCGTTGTGATACCGAAAGGCCTTTAGACTCTTTCTGGATACCAAGATCAACCCTTAGTAGTGGCTCGGCAATCTTGGAATCAACGGGGCAGCGGCACCTTAGCGGCGTGGGGTGAAAGTTGCTCTCAACGTCTCAGACACCGCTCTAAGACCCGCCACTGCAGCATTTCGGATTGTCATCCGAGCACCAAAGAACCATTATCGCCTAGAACAAGGCTACAAGTCGCTCAGTGTAGAGCCATAACCATATCTTAAGGATACGCCAAGTGAGCTCAATGCTCTTGGTTGCCAAAAGAAGAAGAAAAGCTTACTTTCACCGTTTCAAGGTCATGAAAATTTGAGTAGGATCGTAAAGATATTTCATTGTTCATTGGCATGCTACATATACCCAATTTGTATCATGAACCCTGCAAGCTTTGTCTGCGACATATAGAGGTTGACAAGCATATCAAATCCCCTGCAAGTAAGTACTGGGAAATGTAAAGTTTCACCGTATAATCACCGAGGCTTCATATCTAAACTTTCTCAACTGCGGGCTTCTCGCTGCTGGTGTTGTCGGTAACCTCAACTGCCTTCGCCCCATCTTTCTCGGTGCTGATACGGCCCTCTTCAATATCCTTTGGAACATCAGCGACTGGTGGGCCAACAGTCTCGAAGTGGCGGCCGCGCTTCTCAGGACCAAATGCAGTTGTGCATGCAATGCCCAAAGCGATGATAGCAGTAGCAACACCCATAACTGGGCCGTAAGCCGGAGACAGCTCGCCATTCTTTGTCCTGATCATTGTGTGTTCGGCAATTGCGTTGACGATCTGCGCAGAAGGAGAGGAAATCATGTTTCCGAGCTGGTAGGTTATACCAGGGAAAGAAGATCGGAAAGCAGGTGGTGAAAGTTCGTTAAGATGAATTGGGATAACTCCCCATGCTCCCTGAACGAAGAACTGAATCATGAATCCGGACGCCGAGAGTCCACGCTCAGTTGTTGGGAGAATCCAGGCGGGAATGAGGCAAGCAGAGATCAGCGCAGCACAAATGATGGTTCGACGACGACCGAACCACTGAGAGATATAGCCAATGATGGTTCCGCCAACACAGGCACCGGTCTTCATGAGAATGGAAGCGCGGGTGGCTCCTTTAGATTTAAGGTGCTTCTGCTCGATCATAAAGGTGGTGTAGCTGTCCTGGCTAGTGTGGGAGTAGTAGTTGAACTAATCGTGGTCAGTATTTGTGCACAAAGAGATAGATCCATTTTCGGCTTACCCAAGTCATCAAAATGATGCAGTAAATGCACATCCTCCACTCCTTTGCAAGCATTTTCTTTGTTTCGGCCCAGAAGACACCGGGAGCCTTCGAGGTCTTGCCAAGCTTTTTGGCCTCGACGAATTGCTTTGATTCGGGGAAGAGGACACGAATGAAACCGACACCGATGGAGAGCCCAGCGCCAATCCAGAAGACAGTCTTCCAGCTCTCAGTGGTACCTCCGACGCCGAGGTTCGCACAAGCAGCGATAACATATCCGAACGAGTAACCTTGCTGGAGAATACCGCTCATGAGACCTCGAGCGTTGACACTGCAAATAATGAGCTTCAGCTTTTTACAGATGTAGTGTGATGCACTTACGGGCAGTTCTCCAAGGCCATAGCGATGGCATTACCATATACACCACCCATGAATAGACCAAACAAACTTCGCACGGCGAGGAATTGCTGGAAAGTGGCTGAGTAAATAGTGGCAATTTGAAGAAGACCAAGAATGATCATGTTGATGACCATGGGCCATTTACGGCCGAATTTGTCTCCAGCAAGACCAAAAATGGCAGCACCAACAGAGCGAAGGAGTAGTGTCAGGGTGATGGCGGTAGTGATATCAGTGTTGGTACGATGATAGTACTTTGCGAGCTTCGTTGTTTGAATGGACAAAGCGTGGAAGTCGAAGGCATCAGCGGCCCAGGCGCAGAAACCGACCAAGAAGTACAGCCAGTCTTTAGCGGAGAGCTGTGCTAACAAGCTGATGGGATTCTTCAACGGATCAGGCTTCTGCCATTCGCAGTGCTCCTCGCCATACTCATTTGTGACAACAACTCTTTGCTCCCACTTGAAGAGATCACTCCAGCTCTGCTTAGCTGTGGCTAAAGTACCCTTGGCCAGAGGGTCGGCGGGCGTATTGGATGTCATTGTTTCTACGAAACAATGCTGGTTTGCAATGATGGGTAAAATAGATTCACTGCTCAGCGGTAATCAAAGGGAGGGAGCTAAGGAACCAGCTCAGGACACACAATTTTTCAAAAGCGGGCGCGCTGAGGTGAATAAATACCCCATGCAATGCAAGTTCTCCCACCCGCGGGGTCTCGCAGACCGCGGACCCCAAGTCTGGCTCTGCAAGGTCATCGTGTACCACCATGGTGGCCATGTTACGAGCCAAGGGATGCCAAGTTGCCCAGAGGAGTAGGTGATGTGAAGGTTGCAGGACACCATGCAACCACACCTAGAGAGCCAAGTTCACTAAGCATCGGTGGAGGACCGGGCGCTCGAAACGCACGCCTAAGGGCAGAAACGGAAACGTTGATTTGGTCAAACGTATCAGGACTGTTTCCGAGCGCCGTGAAATTTTGTGATGGAAGCATGCAGATCATTTTTTTGTTGTTGCGGTAATTGACCCCGTGGGGAGGGGATCAGCACCTCGTTTTAAGAGCAGGCATTGCGCGTGAGCAGTTGTACAGGAGCGTTGTTTGTGCGCTGCAGCAAGATAGCACCAGGTACAGCACAGGTACACCGAGCACCGTTCAGTACAAAGCGGTTTTTCTTGTCTTCAGCTCCAAGCTTGGTGGCGCTGAAGAAGCCTTCTGCGCAATATCTTCGCTATAGTTTCGCCGGGGAAGAAGCACTCGCCGAGTGCAACAGCCGTCCGCTTGGCAGCTCAGCCAGCGAGCCTGTGAACGGACGGGCGCACCGAAGCTTCTGCAATCCCATGTCCGCCGAGAGGTGGAGGACGGCACATACGACAGCCAAGCAAGAGAAGCTTGCGGGCAAAGCGCAACTACGGCGTCAGCCGAGCAATGCAGACGCCTTTTCTCAACCGTCATCCATTATCTTTTGAGGACAATGCGACGACACATACACGATGGAGTAATCGCGCGGGGAAAACCGCAATTTTGGTGGAGGCAATCTCAGAGCAAGCTGTCATACCCATCCTTCGGTACACACTGAATCGACTGAAATTGTGCTCTGGGCCCGAGATGCTGGGGGGTCGGACCGACAGGTTTGCTGGAGAAGAGCGCAGGGAGTGGGTCGAGTGGATGCAAGAAACAACGGTGCACGCGGCGGGAGAGAGGCTTTTGGTAAGCCGGACGCGCTGAGATGGAGATAAAGGTGCTTGGCAACAGGCGTATGTTGCAGTGTGCTGACTCTGGGGACATCAGCCAGGTTTGTTGGCCCTTGAGGGCGCTCAGGTGACGCGAAGAAAGTGTCGACAACGATCTTCAGGCGTCAAGAGGTGGGTGGGAGAGTTGGTTGAGGCGGAGGCGGAGACGGAGGTGGAGGTTTGGGGGTTGCATGGGCCAGCGCCTACCCTTCTGTGGGGAGAGGGGAGAGGGGAGAATGACGCCAGTGCATTATTCAGGGAAACTGCTGGTTGCCTCCAGGAAAGAACGATCTCGGAAGAGGAAGGGAAGGGAAGCTGCGGCCCAACCCCAACTCCGACCTACCAGATATCTTTTTGCCTCAACCTCCGAGGCCGACAACAGCTTCTTTTCCTTCTTCTTCCACTCCATGCATGCCATTATGCATTACTGCCTCCCCATCATCCCGTTCATTATTCGTAAACGCCTCACGCCCCTACTTCCGATAGGCCCGCCTTGACTCACTTAGCCACTCTTCAATCATCCTTCCCTATTCTTTTTCGTTCAATATTCACCCCTGGGGCTTGGATGAATACTTGGCTTCTCTTAGCTTCACATTACTTCTTCACACTCCTTCCTACGCGACTCTTGGCCCGGTTGATCTGTGTACACATGGTCCTGCTGCAGCTCGACTCTTCTCGCTTCCGCTCCCGCTTCCATATGCATAGTCTATCAGCGAGCCACACACAGGGTCTTCTTGAGCCGCACGTTTGAGGCCGGCTCGGCAGGCCCACCAGAACTTGCTTTCGCCAGGCAGAAAACGTACGTTTCCACGTTGACCAGCTTGTGGTTACCAAGACTCGACCTGGTTCTTTTTGTGGAGCCAGAGTCGGCATCTTCATGCGTTTGCTACAATATAACCTCGAATTCATGGCGCCCAGAAGTTCCCTAGTTGTCCAGCTTATCTTCTGATCCACTCTGCTGCAGACCTGTTACAGTATCTCGTTCAAAGATCAAGTACCCATTTGCTGTCTTTCTTTCTTTCTTTCTTTTTTGGCGCTATCCCACGTTAGGCAGACTCTACGCAGGCGGTAGCATCCTTTCCTTTGCCCAACAGTCGCTATGACCCCCACGGTCATAATGGGGTGATTTATATTCTACCAAGACCTGGCAGAATTTCGGACGTTGAAATACCTAGAAGGCCTTGTTCTAGGCGAACTCCCAATACGAAGAACCGTTTCGCACCGATCGGTTCAGCCATCTCGCGTGGATCATCAACAAGGGTTAACATCCAATAACAAAATTCGGATCAAAGGACAACCTCAGAAACATCCTCGGGCAAGCTTCCAAACTCGCCTGAGCTGGTCTGAGAGTGGTCTCATTAAATACCAAGACGAATGTTTGCTGCTAAATTCAGAACGCCATGAAAACTGCTGTTCAGAGGAATCGTTGTGAGACACAGCTGGCGCGGTGCCATGGCGCAGGCATCTCTAGAAGACGATTTTTTTTCCTTGGTGCTCATTATCGGAGCACTGCTTCTTACAGTCTAGGGCTTACGCTACGAAAACGCGCACGACGGGTCCTCCCTGGGAGGCCTCACTCAACAGGGCTGGGGTTCAAGGTTCTGGCAAGTTTCCCCGCAAGCTCCTACCATCGCTAGGTATACCGCTGTTAGTGCACAGACTCATGCTTCCCGTTATCTACCGATATTCGGGCAGCTGGTATTCTCGCCCTCTGCAGCGGTGTTGGTGGGTCCCGTACATAAGTGTTACAGTTTGTGAGGATGAAGACGACCTCATGTTGTTGCTCACTAAAGAGCTATTTGCGTTTTGGTCACTCCGTGAATTGCAACCCTTGAGTACTCTACAGTCGTCGCGACACGGAGAGTTCCAAAACGCATCTCACATGACTGATATCGGCTTCCGGTCCATCGTCCCTTTTGTTTTATGAAAAGAGTTTCGAAAAGTGGAGAATAATGAAAAGATTTCCATGGCTTTCAGCAAACACGGCCCAAGCCATATTGGCGTAAACTGATCGTTTTCAGTACAAGCAGGCAGACCTACACATTTTCTGGCACATAACTGATCATTGCCGTGCCTCTAACATCGCGCAAAAGTGAGTATTCAGACGCAGTGCTCAAAACCTCTAAGGTCCTACAAGAATATAAACAAAAGTGCATTCGTATGGCGAGCTCTAGAAGTTAGGAGGATTTTGCGCGTACTAAACCTCTTCTCCTTGTTCAATATATCCTAGCCTGATACAATTAACTGACTTTCTGTTCTCAAAACATTTGAAAATAATGCACTTATGTTTGTTGCGCTGGAAGATGACTAAACATACGTGAATTGAAACAAGCCCTATCTCTTCCTCTCTC